>JAKJMR010017618.1:41776-72589 GCA_024449315.1 Daboia siamensis
TTATTATTGTTGTTGTTGTTGTTGTTGTTGTTGTTGTTGTTGTTGTTTTGTTGTTGTTATTCCATTTGACCACAGAAGCTAAATGAATAGCTTTGAGTTAAGCATAAACTTTCAGCCCATAGAACAATTGTGAGGATAAAAAGGAAAAGAAAGTAATGTGTATGATGCCTAGGGCTTCATAAATCTAAAGGATAAATACATATTAATAAGGGCTTTTCTTCTGTGTCCTTGTACATTCACCTACTGTTTGGTTTCTGAAGGATCTCACCTGTGAATTTCCAAAATAAGCAGCTAAATTAGCCTTCTGTAATTGATTGCCCTCCAGAGGTGATGAACTTGCCAGGCCATGCAGAACAAAAAAGATGGAAGGTGCAATTCACTGCACTTGGAGGACATCAAATAGAGAAGATGTGCTAAAGTGAATGAAGTTTGTCCTACCTGAAGTTCTGGAGTTCTTTCAAGGGTAACCACCCATATAATACATTGAATAGAAGTTATCAGAGCATGGACTACTCTAGTGATCCTATCCTAGTAGATCCTACCTAGTCCTACCATTAGAAACAACTAAGCTGGTAAACATTCTTTTTAACAAAGAGGACACTTGTAGAACATCAACTGTAATGTATTGGGCTTTGTCTTGCTAAGGAATATCATGTGGGGTTAATTGCTGGAAGGTTGCTCAAGCAGGGAAGCTGGCTAACGGCTCCCAGCTCCTCAGAAAACCCATCTCCAGCACCGCCATTGGCTGCCTTTAGGGTGACAATAGGTTGCTTTAAACCTATTGGCCGCCGCCTAGAGGCCAGGGTATAAACTGCTGCATTCGCAGCCCTGTTTCTCAGTTCAGTTTCTGCAACCAAATAAACAATGATCTTTGCTGAACTCACTCACCTCGTCTCATCAATCAAGCAACGAACCCAGTATCTAATACTAACAATACAGATGGATGTAAAATAACCTAAAAGGTAAAGGTAAAGGTTCCCCCACACATGTGTGCTAGTTGTTTCCAACTCTAGGGGCTGGTGCTCATCTCTGTTTCAAAGCCGAAGAGCCAGTGTTTTTCCAAGGACGACTCCATGGTTTTGATTTGATTTGATTTTATTAAATTTATATGCCGCCCTTCTCCCTGAGGAGAGAACAATAATAAAAATTAAAAAAACATAGAGTAAAATTTTTTAAAAAGTATTAAACAATAGATGCAATAATTATGAGACAATTTAACCCAGTAAAAAGCCTAATTAAAAAACGTAGTCAGTCCAGGCCCACTTGTTGGAACAACCAAGTCTTCAGCTCACGGCGGAAGGACCGAAGGTCAGGGGCCATCCGCAGCTCCGGGGGTAGTTCATTCCAGAGGGTCGGTGCACCCACAGAGAAGGCTCTTCCCCTGGGGGTCGCCAGCCAGCATTGCCTGGCCGATGGCACCCTGAGGAGGCCAACCCTGTGGGAGCGAACTGAGATGGGAGGTTGACAATGGCAGCAGGTGGTCTCGCAAGTACCCTGGGCCTAAGACATATAGGGCTTTAAAGGTTATTACCAGCACCTTGAATGACACTCGTAGGGTAACCAGAAGCCAATGCAGCTTGCGCAGGAGTGGTGAAACATGGGAATACCGAGATACTCCCATAAGCACCTGTGCGGCCGCATTTTGCACCAGTTGAAGCCTCTGGATGCTCTTCAAGGGCAGCCCCATGTAAAGAGCATTGCAGTAATCCAGGTGAGAAGTGACGAGGGCGTGGGTAACCGCGCATAGGGCATAGACTGAAAAACTATGTGAATACTGATGTGGATATGTTGAACTTTGATTAACAGCTAAAGTGATCTTTAGTGGGAACACTAAATGAGCCAGATTATTCTCCAAATATACCACCCAGTACCAGTACAACCTTTTTGAGGTACTTGAGGTAGAAAAATATTTTTTAAAAAAACATAGTAAAGTTTGGGCATGTTAGAAAGAGTCCCAGGGCACAATATCTTTTTCAGAAGTGCTCTTCCCAGGTAGGCTAAAAATCTGGACTTCAGTTTTGGACTTAATAAATAAATAAATAAATAAATAAATAAATCTTGGTCCAAAAAGGGGTGCAATTGGCGTACTAGGTGAACCTGTGCGAAGCCCCCCCCCCCCCTGGTCACGGCCGTTAGATGGTCTTCCAAATTAAGCCGTGAATCCAGGAGGACACCCAAGTTGCAAGCCCTTTCTGAGGGGGGCAATACCTCCCCCCCATCAAAAGAGATGGAACTTGTTGGACAATACAAGATGCCAGTTTCCACTGCCACTTGATCTTGGAGGGGTTAAGCCTGAGCCTGTTCCTTCCCATCCAGACCCACACCACCTCCAGGTCATGTGGCCAACATGACTTAGATGCCAAAGGCGCACAGAACGCTGTTACCTTCCCATCCTAGTGGTCCCTATTTTTCTACTTGCATTTTTACGTGCTTTTGAACTGCTAGGTTGGCATAAGCTGGGACAAGTAACAGGCACTCACTCTGTTATGCGGCACTTGGGATTCGACCCGGCAAACTGCCAACCATCTGATCAACAAGCTCAGAGTCATAACCACTGAGCCACTGCGTCCCTATAAAATAACCTAGAAATAACAAATTTGAGAGTTTAGAAAGACAAGGGTCAGAATCCTACTGCCTCTTTTCCAGTAATGATCATCCCATAGATGAGCAAAGCAGGTTCAGTGTCAAAACTGGACTTAGATTCCAGTTGAAATAGATATAGAAAATGTATTTGATCCAAAAGGATCCAAATGTGATCATTCAAGCACTTTTTTTCCCCAGGAAACAGATATTGTCCATATCCCTGTAACTAAGTTATTTAATGAAGCTTGGGCTCAATATTTATTATTCTTTTCCTCGACTTACAATGAAACTATGTTGGGGCTATTTATGAATCAGATTTAAAGTTCTGATGGTCATCCACTTCCCCACAGTCAAATGGCTGAAGTTCAGATGCTTGGCGATATAACCACATATAGGGGCACTTAACAGCATCCCATGGTCACATGGGCGTGTTTTATGATGATTTTGGGAAAACCAGCATTTCTGCTTTTTTGCTGGTTTGTTGAGTTCATGTTCATAGTGAACCATTGGTTTAATTAACAACTGAGAGGTTTATTTAACAACCATGGATTTGCTTAATAACCACACAAAAAAAGATTGTAAGATCAGGTCAGTCACATGACTGATCTATTTTACAAGCATCACAACTTACAATTGTAATCCATTACAATCCTTAGAGGGGGATTATCTGTATCCTTTCTACTAGACCTAATAAAGTGTCAGGGCACAGGTCAAAGAAACAGAACTGGTTAGTTGTGACATGATTTTATATAATTTTGTTTATTATTTGCAGAATTCTCTCATCTATTGCAATGCTAACCTCCCACTTGACTGCACTTAAATTCAGTTCTAAACCATCAGAAGATTGTTTAAATTCATTTTGCTGTTGCAGTAAATCATTGCAATCAAGTTCTTTACAGTAAGAAACTCAACATGGCTCTTTCAGTCTTTTGCTGACGATGCTTTTTTGCTCAGTTGCATCTTGTGCAGCTCACTGCTGGCCTACAGGTGAAGCCCAGGCAGTTAAATTCATTTGGCAAGTGGAGCATTTTGAGCACTCTATCGAGTGACCTTTTTAAAAATATGCTGGGCTTTGTCTGGCTGGCTATTTGATCTATTTCCCAAAGGTTAGTGGGCTTCGCTGGGTAAACACAGGACACTTGGAAAGAACCAGGCTCTGTAAGTTGTACAGTTATTGAAAAGGTCATATCACTGTGTGTTATCATACTGCTGCACACTACATTAACTTGCACAAGCTACAGTGTAGATGGGAAAGAAAAACAAACCATCTGCAATCAACAATTGGAGTCAGCTTGGCTTTTGGTATCCCTGGATGTTCAATGGATGTGAACAAAATGGTTCAAACAAGCTTGTGTTCAAACTACGGGCAACGTTTCTGATTTGGATTGTGGTGCTTTTTATAAATGTTTTATAGGGTACAGGCAAAGATTCACAGCAATTACTCATGTGTCCAGTCTTTTCTGTGCTGATTATTACAATTAGCTATATTTTTCTCAGCCTGGAAAATATAGCACTGTTTTCTAAACAAAATGCTATGACTGGTTTACATGCATAATTTCTTTAGCTGTTTCCAGATGGATCACTATACTAACATTTGTAGCAGAAAAAAACAATGTATTTATTCCAGTTTAAATGTTAACAAATTTATTCCCCTGCCTTTGCTTACCACGTTGTGGTAGCTAAAACCTGGCTCACCTAAAGCCATCAAATCACTTGAAAATACAATATAATTTCATTAGCATGCAAATAATAAAACCCTGAACCTTGGAACGAAGCTTGTTGTGCAACCCTGAGCAAAGGCAGAACTATTGCTTAGATATCCTTGGCATATCACATTGCAAAGGCAAGATAACAACAACAACAACAATAAAAGTGTAAATTTTAGCATGATGTTGCAATGTTTTAGATCAGCGACTCATATAGGGTTATCTAAAGCAGTGTGTCTCACACTTTAAGAGATGTGGGTTACAATTATCAGAATTCTCCAGCCAGCACACAAAAGAATAAATAAACAAATAAAAAATATCTTAACTCTTAGTGTATTTTGGTTGGTCAGGTTAGTTAATATACAAATCCGAACATAATTGTAAGTCATAGTTTAAAGCATGGATGTCAAACTCGCCGCGTCACATGACGTATCATGATGTATTGCAATTTTTTTTGTATTCCCAGAGCTCGGGTGGGCACGGCCTCCAAATGATGCAACTGGCTTCCAGGCCGGCAGTTTGACAACCCTTGTTTAGACCGTGGTTGTTTGAATCCAAATTCTGTGGCTATATGAATGATCTTCACCTAAATACATTCATTTTTCATTCAGTTTCGATAGCAGGATTTCAGGATGTTACCATTTGTGACCTAGCTACGCATCTGAAAACAAACAACAATAACAACCACCAAGTTGGAACCTTGGAGGTCTTATAATCCGATTCCCTGTTCAGGCAAGAAATCCTATAACATTTCAAACAAATGGTTGTCCAATCTCTTCTTAAAAACTTCCAGTGTTAGAGTACCCACAACTTCTGGAGGCAATTTATTCCTGATTAATTGTTCTAACCATTAGGTAATTTCTCCTTAGTTGTAGGTTGCTTCACTCCTTGATTAGTTTCCATCCATTGCTAATTATCCTACCTTCAGGTGCTGGGAGTGTGTACTGGACTATTGCGTTTCTCTCCTGCCACCAATATTCAGAAGGATGACTTCAGTATCCACACCATGTAAAAACCCCTTATTATTGACCAGTGCAATTAGTTAGCTTTGCTGTTTATCCTACATTTTGTTATGACTTTATAAGCCATCCTACTGAACCAGTTAAAGGCTTCATCTAAGTTACATAACAGGTGAAAGGGGTGGAGATGATAAAATATTATTTGAGGGTTAGGGTAAGAACAGCTCAAATTATTTATATAATTCCTAGGCCACGAAGGAAAGAATTATTAGCAGAACACCACTTTGCTGGAAAGTGGTCCTGTCTTAAAACAGTCTTGCCTTATTTGATCAAGTAGACATATGTCAACAAATGGCTTTGAATAATTCCGAGACCCAACAAGTGTTCAGAATTTTCTATCAAAATTATGGGCAAAAAAATAATAATACATGGGTGATTTCTCCAAAGTTCTTCTTCAGAAGATGTTAAGCGCAAAACTCACATTTATCTGTGAAAAGACTCAAGAGGTGGAATTTTATCTGAAGTCTTTTCTGAATGAACATATGGCAGAGCACATCTGCAGATCAAAGGAGCAACAATTATACAATAAAATATAAAATGCTTGCCCACAGTCTTTAGCCATCTCATCACTAAAGATGTACAGAAGCATCATACTGTGAGAAATTCTTTTCCTTTGGAAATTAACTTTCAAAGCAAATTCTCTTTCATCAGATAGAATGAAAACTAGTAAGGGGAAAATACTTTAAAAAAAAAAACATCTGGTGTTTTGGCATTTTCATGCAAGGTGTTTTCTTCTAAGGCTTTTCCCCCCTTCCATATGGTTAAAGCAAACCTCTCCATGCCAGAAGTCAAAGAAGCTCATATTATAAGCTTCATAAATTTCCAGTTCCTAGAAGAGACACAATCCATTCACACTGCCCTGAAACCTTCCTTCTAACTTCCTGAATGCTTTCTTGCCATTGAAAGAGGTTTCTGTGTTTCTATCCTGTTTCTCAAAAATGCATTTGATATTTTTAAGTGTTCTTCTTGCTGTACTTAGCATTTCTCCTCATAGTGAAGTTAAATTCTTGAGAAAGCTGATATCATTATTTCTGTTTTAACTGCATGTAATATTTCCTATAATATTTTTTTTGTTAAGCAGCACACCATCTTTCTGCTCTCCCAACTTCCGTATTCTTAAGAGGAATTTTATTTTTTATTTTATTTTTTTTAATTTTAATTGCATTTATATCCCGCCCTTCTCCGAAGACTCAGGGCGGCTTACAAACTTAGCAATAGCCTTCATTCTATGTATATGCCTGCTTATTAGGGCTTTCACACACACCCCAAGCGGCATTATTACAAAGTCAGCTTATTGCCCCCAACAATCTGGGTCCTCATTTTACCTACCTCGGAAGGATGGAAGGCTGAGTCAACCTTGAGCCTGGTGGGATGCGAACCTGCACTAATTGCAGGCAGCTGGTGTTACTTAAGGAGGCATTAGCCCACTGCTCCACCAAGGCTCTTTATCACAATACCATTCTCAAAATTTAATATTAATAGTGAAGGAAGGCTTCAGATAGCAATAGCAATAACACTTAGACTGATAAACTATGTTACAGTGCTTTACAGCCCTCTCTAAATAGTTTACAGAGTTGGCATATTGCCCCCAACAGTCTAGATTCTCATTTTACTGACCTTGGAAGGGTGGAATAGCTGAGTCAACCCAGTCATGATCAAACTCCTGGCTGTGGGCACAGTTAGTCTGCAATTCTGCTTTCTAACCACTGCACCACCAGATTGTTGGTGTAATGGGTGGTCAGTTGGAGCAAAGGGTGTAAGTAGTGTCACACTGACACAAAACAAGCTCAACTCTTTTGCTTGTTCTATGCATCTTGACATCACATAAAATACACAAAGGAAAGGGGAGAATCTAATGCAGGAGCTTAATCCTGCTTTTGTCAGTTTCCCAAAAATGCCAGATCAGGTGGATGACTCTGACAGGGGCATTCACACTAAAGGGTCAAGGGTAGGGTTTAGGTCAAATATGGCAAGATGGTGCATAAAATGTCACAATGAAGAACCCCTTCCTTGCAATATATGTATGACCATGTTGCACATACAAAAAACAAGTATTTTTATTTGCCAAAATTTGTTTTTTGTACCTGCGTCAAAGTCATACCCATATTCCAAAGGGATAATACTTGCATAATGTTTTCTTGCTGATTTAATCATCCCTCTCACTATGTATGAAAAAAAAATGAATATTCAGATCAATCCAAATATTTGAATCCATTTGAAATTCCAGTGTTATAAAGGCAATTTTTCAAAAAGATCAATTCAACCAATTGGATTAGACAGAATATGTTCTGCCTTACTCTGCAGGCAACTTCCAAATTTCTTTTTAACAGCAGTTTTGAAGATATGCATCAGCAACTACCTACATTTACTTGCACTGCTCTTTTGATTTAACTCTCCTGTAGAAAAGCAAGAATGCTCATACCCTGATTATTAATCAGAATGTAGCTGGAAGGAATCTTGGAGGTCTTCTAGTCCATCACCCTGCTCAAGCCAGAGACCCTATACCATTTCAGACAAGAGGTTGTCCATTCTTTTCTTTAAAACCTCCATGGATGAAGCACCTACAACTTCTGAAGGCAAGCTATTCCACTGGTTAATTCTCCTCATGTTAGAAAGTTTACCCTTAGTTCCAGGATGCTTCTTTCCTTGATTAGTTTCCATCCATTATTTCTTGTCCTGCCCTCTGGTGCACTGGTAAATAAGTTGATCCTCTCCTCTTTGTGACAACCTCTCAAATAGTGGAATACTGCTAACATGTCCCCCCTAGTCCTTCTTTTCTCTAGACTAGCCAAACCAAAATTCTGGAGCCATTCTTCATATGTTTTAATCTCCAGGCCTTTAATCGTCTTAGTTGCTCTTTGCACTTTTTCCAAAGTCGCAACATCTTTTTTGTAATGTAATGACCAAAACTAGATGCAGCATTCCAGGTGTGGTCTTACTAAGACTTGATAAAGAGGCACTAATACCTCATGTGATTTTGATTTTATGCCTTTGTTTATACAGTACAATCAAGGATTGTATTAGTTTTTTTGGCTGCTTACTACATAGTTGGATGACAATAATGCACTCTAAAGAGAGCATCCTTTGAAGATGTTGTGCAGTTTCTGCTGATCCAAGATGCAGTGCAAAGTTGTTGGCCAGTCCCACTGTAGTAGAGGACCACTGCTGAAAATGTTGCACTACTTACTAAAGACTTCTAGGCTGGAAGTATTGGTTATTATCCTCAGAGTCAAACAACAACTTATTAAAATTGAATTCTTCTGTCCAATGAAAATATCAATGGAGGCTCTGCTCTGAACCACCCTCAATGACCATAGGAGATTAGGGGCAACTAGAAGACATTTTGGAGGTGGTCCCCCAATTGAGAAACTCTTTATCCTTAGAGTTTTATGAACCCCTTCCCCCCATTAGGTGGTGGATAGCTATTCAGTGACACAATCTGATGGCTTGTGTCATGCATCTCTAGGATGGCTTTTCTTCTGTGACATGATTTTAATTTGGAGCGTGATCATTGATAGATGTAGAATACAGAGATAATATTCTTAATATTATTCTGTTGGATGCCACTAAATAAATAAAGAGCAGATATTGGGAATAAATAAACTGATCATCAGTAGTAGCTGAAAACCCATAGCTGCCTGCAGGAAACCACCAGTCTTTCTTGCCCAAATCCTCTATCCTGCATTTTTAAACTTTAAAGTCCTTCCCATGGACCTTTGCTCAGAGCAAAGCTTGGAGTTCAGAGGGAGATGTAATCTTTCTAAGCCACTGACTCACAAAGTGATAATCAAGGCAAAGACGGGAAGTTGACTAGATTATCAAAATCCCATCTAAGACACAGAATATTAACATTCAATATCTGTAGTTTGTTTAATGTTTGGCATTTGCAGAAGAAAAAAAAAGAGAGAGAGAAGTATTTGCACAGATCATTAGCATTCCCAGTTCAGAAGATAATAGTCTCTGATATCTGTTCACATTTTTAAGGATGCAACTTAAATGAAAAATAGACTTGCTTTTGGTCTAATAAGCCTACTGTCACTGTAGGCGGTCTCAGAATATCTTACGGATGACTACATTAGCTGCTATTTCTCTCTGAGTGTCTTTCTTTCTCAAGACTATATGTTTGTATATTTAGGCCACATTTTTACAGAAGCACCGATAATATTTGTACAGTGGGCTGGAGCAGTTTTCATTTAAAAACCAGACTGCATCTGAAAGTTGCATTTACATAGGAACCTGTTGTATTCAAAGCACTCTGCATGATTTTCCATATTGTAGTAATACATAATGCAGTAGGGCTGTTTTTTTGCAAGCAGACTTACTATAATGCCTAAAGGCTATCAATAAATAAACAACGATTTCTTCAAAACCAGTTAATTGTATCCTTTGAAACCATAACTTAGACTTCAACTGTGGTCTAGCAAGATATATAGATGGAACAAGTTATGCCTTTATTGTTTTATGGCAAAAATCTGGTATGGTTTTGATTTCAGCTTTATCTCTAGCAAATCTCAGAGATCTACAACATCCCAAAATGGCTTAAAAACAAAGGAAAATTGGCCAAGAACTGAATAAACTGGGCATATTTGTCTGTAAAACTGACCTTACTTATTCATTAGACTGAGTTTTGTGCAGGGACCAGTAAGTAAATTCCAAGGGACTACAGTATCTCATGAACCCAGAAAATTTATTGCGTTGAAATGTACCCAGAGCTGTGAGAGGGAGGATCTCCTTTCCAGAGGGCAAAGAGGCAGTGGAGCTTGGATTGTCTGAAAGTAGGAAGAAGGAAAAGCTGGACCCTTCCTAGCAGTTCACAGATTATATCTATTGTTCTGCAAATAATTTATTTAATCTGGCAAGATTTCTTTCTGTAGAAGAACAACAATAGAGAAATTACTCAGAGGCAGCACCACATACTGTATTGTTCTTGGGTTTTGGACCTTACATTTTTCAATTATATGATTTTGAGGTAAGAAAAAAAATAGTTAAATACCATAATTAGCCCTAATAGAATTTTAACAGTGCTTTTTTAATTAAAGGGGGAGGAATAATTCTTTCTTCCAAATCAATAAAAAAAACCAGGAACCACTGCATATGTAACCATTCCATTTCCCATAATCCACCATAGTCCTCAGTCTTTAGTGTTTCCCTCACCCAAACAAAACCCCATTAAACAGAGCTCTCAGCAACGGAAGACGCATGTCAAAGTCATGGTCCATGGGCCACCTGTGGTTCTCCAAGTAATTTTCTGTCATTAAAACAATACTTAGAGGAGAGGGAAAGTCCTGCGGGCAGGAATCTCTCGATAACAAAGATCCACCCAAATTAAGGCAGCCATGCTCCATGATTATATCAGTGGATATAACGAGTGAGACAAGAGACAACTATAGATCCTGGGGGGGGGGGGGGAGAATCACATTTTTGACCAAAGTCAGCAATCTGCTATCCTATTTCTGACAGTCCTTTTCCTGCTATGTCCTTAATGACTGGAGGCACTTTTTCAAGTTCTGGACTTTAGGGAAACCAGAATCTTTCTTTTACCTCCCTCCATATGTCCATCAGTCCATTATTCTAATTGCTGATCTTTTCGGAGACTGTGGCATTACCCAAGCTCATTGCAGGTGGATAGAGAGTAGTTTCCTGCCCAGGCATGAGAGACAGCTACACTTCTAGCCAGTGCTTTTTTTGTAAAAGAAAAAGGAGCCGGAACTCACACATGTCATACAACGTGCCTTGCCTACGCTACAAGGTTCCATCCAAAAAAGGCTCCTGAACTCCGTTCTGAGCGTTCTATGAGAAAAAAAAAGCCCTGCTTCTAGCCCTGCAGAGTGTGCAGCCAGGACCAGGTCTGAGTTCTGGTCTTCTCCACTTTCCTGTTCCCCTTTCTCTTACTACAGTTTCTTTTAGCTACTCATATCTACTTCAGAAATTGCTTCAGCTGGCCTGTTGGACCAGCCCTGCTCCCTCGTGCTTCTGATGCAGGGCAGTGGCAGGATCCACAAACCTAGTATATCTGGATTTTCAGGGTTTATACACTGTAATAGAGTATCATATCCTTCTGAGATTGCCTGAAACCTTTTGATCTTTATGAGTTCAGCAATCTCTTTCGTGCTACACTTAGGGGCAGGGCCAACAATTTTGCTGCCTCAAACCACAAAAAAGATTGCCTGAAACCTTTTGATCTTTATGAATTCAGCAATCTAGAAGGTCGACTAATACAATGAGTTTTAAACACATAAGACTTGTTAATTGATGAGGTACTTGTAATCAGTCTCACAAGTAACCTCCATCTACATAACCAACCCTGCTTCACCTCTTTTTTCCACCTATACTTCATTGAAATTTAAATCCTGTATCTGTTTAGCCACTCCATGCATCTGATGAAGTAAGCTGCATCTCACAATAGCATATGATTTTCAATAAAAGTTGTTATTACCAGCTCCTACCAGACTCCTTCTGATTAAATGAGATTGAGAGCTTTGGGTTATTATATTAATCCACATAGGCTGGTTCTTGGTTTTCTAAAGAAAAGGATTTGTGTTGAGCCTCCCAGACCTTTAAAAATGTATTCCCCTTTGAATATAGGCAACCTCTTTACTTAATGTAAAAAAAAAGATAAATACATTAGTTTATGAAGTTAGATTAACTTTTATTTTTAAAATATAATTTTGTTGTTTCTACTAACTCAATGCAAATTAGGTGAAAATGAAATCTCACCAGCTCAACCTCTGGCAACTTCATGAAAAACATCCTTGTAACTTTTATGGCAGCCATGGCATTTGCTATTCTCTTTCTTCCAGAACATTTTTTTCTTCTATAATTACAACTGGGAATCTGTGACCATCCTAGACCAAGTCAAGTCCAAAAACCCTAGAGAATTTCTAGAAGCCTGTCACAATTTAGCCATCAATAGACACATGACATAAACAATATCTACATACTGTGCAAAAGAGACAACCAACAAGCCAAATGGGGAACAAAAAGACCAAAATGCTTTCTCACAAGCAATATCTAGATGAGCATAGATTACCTCCAAGATTAGCATCAAATCAACAATCAAGAAATAAACAATATTACAAGCAAGAACTTCCAAGCACACTATCAATAAACAATCCACCACATAACCTCCCAGACCACTCCCACCAATACTAGAATATATTCTAGCAGCCACTAGAATATAAACTGACAGCAAACCCCACTCCTTAGCAGCACTGATGATGTTACCTAGTTTGGTTAATGAAATGTCTGCAAGAAAACAACCAAGCTCAGAGAGCACCAAGGACTCCTCATTCCAGAATTTCCCCCCCCTAACGTTTCAGACTAGACTACAGTTCTAGGAAACCCTGGTAATTTCCCATTCAACTCTTAAGCATATCTGACCTTGTACATTTGTGATATAAGCTAATCAAGCCTGCCTAGATACTAGTACCTAGTTCAGTGGTTAAACAAGCTAACCAAGAAAAACAGATGCCTTTCAAAAGAGAAAAGCAGAGCTCACCATTTGGCATCTCCCTTGCATCTATTTGAAATATGATCATGTTCTTTCCTAATAAAATAAGGCTTCAGATGAGATACCTTGCTAGTATCCATACACTATTCTTAAAACAGTCCTGAAGAAATCTTGGGTTTGTTCTGTTAAGCTGCTTGTTTTTAGCCAGCCCAAGAAATCTCAGAGGGAATTATGGCTATTTTATTTGGTAAAACTGCATTACTCAAAAGCAGCATCTTTAGCAATCTTCCTTTGTGTGCTATCAAACTACCAGGAGAGTTGTTTCAAGCCAGGCTGGTGAATTATTTAATTCCTATGTTTTACTAAATTAAAATGGAATCAGAACGTATGAGAAAAAGAGAAAAGCTGATATTGCCAAGATCTTCAAGAAATGCACCCTGGAGCCAAAAAGATTTGCTCAGTTTCAAGACAGATTGCAGTCTTTCTAAGAAAAATACCTAGGAATGTTTGAAATCTCATTACTCTGAACTTTGCCAACTTGCTGAGTTGCCTTCATAGGCTCCGTTTCAGGCTGGGCCTTTAGCCAGCCCTTTAATCTTCATTTCCTAGCCACATTGGGATTTGCAATATCCCTGCAATTCTGTCTGTGCCTGGTCTGCTTTGAAGAGCTGTCAAAAATCCTATCTGCAAACCCAGGGATGCTTTTCACTGTAGTGAAGTAGAATAATGGAATCCTGACAGCCTGTCCAAATTTCCCTCTGTCCCATCTTATACCGAACAAAGTTAAGGTGAGATTTATTTATTTAACCTATGTCATATCATACATGGACTAGCGGTGTATATATTCCACTTAGATTAGTATTAGTACAATAAAATATAAATGTTAAAAAGATCTATGTTCAAATACCAAGATCTAGGCCATTTAACCATTGAAGTGTAGCACTGTTTGTATTTAAAAAAAATCAGATACTGGACCAGTATATGCCCTTAGTTTACATCCAGTCACTATATGATCTAGAGTTTGGACCCTGCAGTCATACTGAGGGGAGGTTAGTATGCCCCATTTATATAGAAAGTTCTGTCTCGTGCATGTCTCTTTGCAATTTATTCTGCAAGTCTTTGCAATTTATTCTGCAAGTCTTCCATTAATAGCTTGTTTTTCCCTTGCCCAAGGCAGATCTGAAGCCCCTTTGAAGGCTATGAGAATTGGGAAAGTTTAGAAGAGAAGAGAAACTGGACAGTGGATATTATAGCACTTCACAAATATTTGAAAAGGTGTCACTCAAAAGAAAATTAAGAAGGTTCTCCAATTATTACTCAATGAATGTCACAGTTGCAGGAAGAGAGGTTTCAATTGTGTGTCAGGAAAATAATTCCTAACAGTAAGTAAGGCCAGTTTGACACTAACCCCAAAGATTTAAAGAGATGATAATCTCCTTTTATTATATGTGGTCAGTAGGAAGCTAAGCAGCCATTTGTCGGGGAAGATTTATTATGAATTCCTGCAAAACAGGGAGATGGTCTTCATGGCAGTCACTGATGATAATATGATAATGATTCAATGTAAGATCAATGTACGTTGCTATTATTTTTATTTTATTACAAAATTTTTTCATGTAAGATTGACTTTTTACTTCTGATTACTTTATATTAATGAACCTAATGGTTATTTTACTGTATTATAAAAACAGTATTTCTTATTGTCCAATTTTTGCTGTGAGCTTGATGTTTTGCCAAAACAAGATACCAATACATAACTATACATTTAATGATTGCTTTAGTCAGCTGTTACATTGTGTCCTCTATTGGAAATGAGATCTCAAAACTGTATAATAATGTTAATATAATAACCATTTGTCTGAAATGGTATAGGGGGTAGGACTAGAAGACCTCCAAGGTCCCTTTCAACTCTGTTATTCTATTCTAATAATTAAAACAAAGGTACCTATTTTAGCAGAGAAGTGATTTAAAGTTTTGTTGTTGTTGTTGTTAGTTGCAAAGTTGTGTGTGACCCATCGTGACTCCATGGAAAACATTCCTCCAGGCCTTCCTGTCCTCTACCATCTTCTGGAGTCCATTTAGGCTCACACCTACCGCTTCAGTGACTCCATCCAGCCACCTCATTCTCTGTTGTCCCCTTCTTCTCTTGCCCTCAATCTTTCCCAGCATTAGGCTCTTCTCCAGTGACTCCTTCCTTCTCATTAGGTGGCCAAAGTATTTGAGTTTTCACTTCAGGATCTGACCTTCTAAAGAACAGTCAGGGTTGATCTCCTCTAGGACTGACCGATTTGATCGTCTTGCAGTCCAAGGGACTCGCAGGAATTGAAACCTGTTGGAAGCAGTTTCCTTCCATTTCTTTAACCTCATTTATCAATTCTCCTGCAAACAACAACATTGCTTTCAAATGGACAAATGTAGAACATAAAACATGGAGTAAAAGGGTTGTGAGACACCTTTGAGGTCTTCTAGTCCACTCCCCAATATTTTGCAGAGATTACATGGTAATTATCTGCAGACTACAGAGGAACTTTGCTGAATGAGAACAGGCATGGCTGCTTGCAATTCTATCTTCCTTGTAGCAATTCTCTCTCCTTTCAAAATGAAACAGATGTTCAGTCAAAGAGCTGGGCAACCTGAGCCCCCACATCATGTGCACTCCCAAACCATTATTCTTTATGTTCCCATCAAACACTTTCAAAACTGGCTTGCCAAATGTTGAAAGTTGTAGGAAATGGGTCTCTTTAGCTTGGAATGAAGGCAAGACATAGTAAAGGGGTGTGTGTGTGTGTGTCTTTCCATACTATCTATGTCATGCATGTGTATGTATATGTGAGAGTATATATATGTGCATGCTTGACATAGATAGTATAAAAACATAGTGACTTCCCTTTCCCACACCCTCAAATTACAAAACTTTGTTTAGTTCACACTTATGACATTGCAACATCCCCATGGTCATGTGATTGAAATTCAGATGCTAGTCAACCAACTCAGAATTAACCAGAGGTGGTGAATGCTCCAACACTGGAGGTTTTTAAGAAGCGACTGGACAGCCATTTGCCTGAAATAGTATAAGGTTTCCTGCCTGAGCAGGGGGTTGGACTAGATGACCTCCAAGGTCCCTTCCAACTTCTTCTTCTTCTTCTTCTTCTTCTTCTTCTTATTATTATTATTATTATTATTATTATTATTATTATTAAATAATAATAATTTTATTTATATACCGCCCTTCTCCCGAAGGACTCAGGGTGGTTATTATTATTATTATTATGACGGTTGCAGTGTCCAGGGGTCATGTGATCCCCTTTTTCAACCTTCTGATAAACAAAGACAATGGGAAAGCCGGATTCACTTAGAACCATGTTACTGCAATGGTTCACTTAATGACTGTGGTAAAAAAGGTCAGAAAATGGGGCAAAATCTATTTAACAAATGTCATGCTTAGCAATAGAAATTTGGGCTTGGTTGTAGTCATAAGAACTAAATGTGGTAGATTATTTCATTTATTTCTGCAAAACCAGAAAACAGGCTGATTTGAGAACCAGTTTAACTATGTATGAACAAAGTCAGTCTGTTCTGGTTATAGCTCAGAGGTCTTTGAAATCTCAGAGAGATCAATTGTTCCCTGAATTGATCAATTGTTCTCTGAAGCTCACAACTGATTCTATCTCTATGCAAACCTTGATATCAGGAGCATCTGGGAGACAGAACTCAAAACAGTCAACGTGGTAGTTGGGGCTGCGTGACCCAAATCTGACTTTTTAAAATTTGTGTACAATGTTCCACAGTGTTAAAAAGGGTCTAAGTGTCAACCATACAATGACAGCCATCTCTCTCTCTTTTTTTTTTTTAACTCTCCCAGCAAATAGTCTTACCTGGACCCATCCTGAACAGGAAGAAATATAAAAAGAATTTTCCTGCTCTTCTTCAGCCATTCTTAGACAGCAAATTTTCCTTGATCTCACATGTTGCCTAGGTAGATATTTTGATCTGCCTTCATTTTTGAACCTTTGAAGATTCTCAAGCCAGTTGCCTTTTCCAAAATACTAATTAGTCACTCTTTTCTTAATTCATCTTGGGTTGCTCCTTCAAGCATAGGTTTTGGTTTTTTTTTTTTGTGAGCAAAAGTGACATGCATGCTTATGAATGAAGACCTCACCCCTTTTTCTGCAAGCAGAGCACCAGAGATCTTTACAGGTTTTCTAGCTCAGGGTTCAGTGAGTAATTATCCTGATGGCAGACATCATTGCCTGTGGAAGAGAAATCACATTTTATTGTTAGAATTTTGGATAGGGTTATTCTTTCACTGCTTTCTCCAGTCATTTTCTCCTGACAGACCCATTAATTTGTTGGATATGCATTTCATATTTCCCCAGGTTGCCTTTTATCTCTTAAGTATGGACTTTTATGTGACTAGATGCTGCTAAATCCCATTCATATTTATATGAGTAATAATTTGTTATTGCCAGTTGCTATGAAAGGAGACTGTTGTTTGAAGGTGAAAAATCGCAATAGTTCTTGTGATGGAACATAGGAAGGAGATGGATTCCCAGGAGGGAGAGGGTGCATTTCAGAAGAGTAAAAGGCAACTCAACCCAGATGTTACATATGAGAGAAAGAGAGTGAAGACAGCCCCTCACAGAGCATATTGAAAATACTGGTAGTAGATTTTTTTGGTCTGGCAAGATTTTCTCTACAGGTGTGAAAACAATAAAGGACTTGGCCTAGAAGTATCACGATGTGCCATTCTTGGCTTTGGGTCTGTCAGTTCTCCCCTCTATCAAATGTAGAATAGCCCCTGTTAAAATGTTCTTGAATGCAGTAGCAGTTGTACATTAAGAAGTTAAAGAAAAAGATGTATTGGAAAGTTTTGATTTTAGAAAGTTTAGCATTTGAAAAGGGTGAAAAAGAAAAGAAAAAAGTATTTTTCCCTGTAAGGTCAAAGAATATGAAAGAATATAGTGAAACCCGTTTACAAAAATGGTGATATTCATAAAGATTATTAGGTGCAAATAGAAATAGACACTATTTTCATAGCAAGGAAGATAAAGCAGGAATAGCTAAATTGGTCAATTTATTCAAAGAAGAGAATGTATTTAAGTATGTTTTTTACTTGGATAACTTCTGGATTTTGGGCTTGTGATGAAAAAAATGAGATTTTGACTTTGGTTTTGTCAATTAGATAGATATGTTGTTGTAGAAATGGCTAGTTATATACTAATGTGTAAAAACAAAAAGTTGAGGCTGAAGTGTTTTTATCTTGTACTGTGTGAAAAAAAGAGTCAGAAGTCAATGCAGGTGGGTGGGATATTTCCCTTAAGCATGATGCTGGCAGCAGGTACCACGCAAGTATGGATATATCCTTGGTTCAGGTTTCTCCTTGGGCCTCATAGGCATGAGACCTTGCCCTGACCCTTTCCCGTGCTGCATGGTGTCTGGTACCTGACAGACATGATTTACAATATCCAATTAGTACCCAAATTCCATTGCTTTTCAAATTAAGTTTCACTTTCTCTAAGATAAGATAGATATAGTATCCAATTAGTTGTTTTCCCTGAGATTAGGTTTTTATTCTGCTAAAGTGTATGATTTCCTGTAAATCAGGTGGTGTTTTGTTAACACGTATGTTTTGACTCACGCTGTTTGGTATTTTTTATATGCTATCTCTTTTTGCTGTAGACCCCTCCCTTTTAAAACTGCCTAATAAAAGAGACTGTTGCGATCTGTTCGGGGGACATAACATCACCCCGGGCACTTCGTGCTCTCTCATCTTGAGAAACTTCTGGTGTGGTGTTTGTTTTTATTTGGCTTCTTTCGTCCTTGCGAGGACCCCCTAAATTGTCTCAGCGAGGGCTGAGACTCGTTCCTGCGGGAACCCAGGACAACATCAACAGGGAACCTCTGACAACGAGTACATGTTGCAGACTTGCAGCAACACGCAAGGATACTTCCGAACAGTGAGAGATCAAAGGAGTTGTCTCCTGGAGTAGGAAGAAGGCAGGAATCGCTTTGGTCTCTGCTTTTTTTAGTTTGCATCTCTGGGATCATCATCTCATAATATAGGAAGGAAGTAGAAAAAGAACATTTACTTGAAGATGGTCTTGGTTTTCCTGGTGACTCTAAGCAAACACAATTCTGCTGCCTTCTTTTGAGATATTTTTCAGCTTCCCACTCTACTCCAATCACATAATAAGCAGGACAGATTCTGTTTAGTTTCCAAGCCACAGAAGCTGTTTCAGGTGCTGATGCCTGCTGAAAGATAAGAGGCAAATATGAAGGGACTTCATTTAACATACTGGAGAAAGATAAGGGGGTGATTGTTCGTGGTTACAATGGCACTGAAAAAAGTGACTTAACCACAGGTCCTCGCATTTACAACCATTGAAACATCCCTACTATCATGTGATCAAAATCCAGGCACTTGGCAACCAAGCATGTACTGTATTTATGAAGGCTACAGCCACGATTGCCAGTTTTGATATTCACAGTCAGCTTCTGACAAGCAAAGTCCACATGGGAAGCTGGATTTGTTTAATGACTGTATGACTCATTTAACAACTGCAGTGATTCACATTAATGGCAAAAAGGTCATGAAATCAAACATGATTCATTTAACAACTGACTTCTTAGCAATAGATATTCTGGTCTCATTTGTCAGTAAAAAACCCCTACCTAATAATGAGGCAATCATTTTCTATACTTTCAGAAGTTATATTTTCTCAGATGGAATTCCGCTTAAGAATTCGTGGATATATACAATGACCATTCATCCTTAATTGCAAAGGACTTTAGATTTATTTTTCAAAACCTCACTTTTATCCTTTATTTTGGGCATTTAATTTTCACATTCATAAAAAAAAATACATGAAAAATGATTTCTCATTTTTAAATACCTTTACATATATTATTTGATTTTTTAGATATTTTAATTAGAATATGCATTTCAGTAAAGTTTTTCTTGGTTTCTCTGTTGATTTTTTTTTGTGTGTGTGTGTGTATATACATACATACAGGTATACACAGACACATACACAAACACAATTTTTTCTATGTTGTTAAACCTCTCAGATTTGCCACTTTATCAGAATGTCCTTATTTTTTTTTCAAGAAAATGTGGTCATGGTATGATATAGGAAGTACAAAGATCAGCTAGAGGTGAGAGAAACTTCAAATATAATTTACCGGATTCCCTGCATGGATTGCCCCTGCAACTGTGTGGGACAGAGGGAGAGGAAACTTGCCACCAGATTGCAAGAACATGAGTGAGCAGTTAGACAAGGAAACTCAAGCTCATTGGCAGCCTCACATTGCAATGAACAATGACATGCATTCAGTTTTGAAGCTACTACAATTGTTGACTGAGCAGGGACAAAAATAGCCAGAAAAATCATTGGGAAATGGGCCCCTTGTCAATCAATAGGAGTGCTGATTTACCATCAGTCTCTCAGCTACTTAGGAGCCGAAGGTGTGATAGCACAAGGAAACAATTAATGACTTAGTAGCTAGCCATCAATACCCTAATTAACAACTAAAATCTATACACAATCAGGAACCATATAAATACAATGTGCAGAACAGCTCAATGCACATATTCTGGAGAGAGAGAAGTAACTTGATGATGGACTGTAGTAAAAGTCCAAAAGCTTGGAAGAATAGACATTTAGCCCTGGTGAGTGACTCAAACTGGATCCTGCAACATTATCCTGCAACATATATTTATCTTCATTTGTGATTTAGAAACTTGTCAACATTCTAGCTTTTTCTAGAATAAGCTTTTATTCTTATGCTTTCTGCTGGGATTGGGTTTTCTGTCCCCAGCATACCTCCATCCCCCAAGGCTGAAATTAAGCTATATACAGATGGTTGGCAAGATTTTCATGGATATTTTTTCCGGTGCTTGATGCCTAATCATTTTTATATTTTAGTCCTCCCTTTAAAATGTCATATTTAGCCTCTTATCTGTCTATCTTGAGAAAACGTGCTTCAAATAACAATGATGAAAATGTATTTGTGCTACTAGATACATAGCCTCGAGTGCTGCCAATTAAAACATAATTTGGATTATTGCATACACCCATAGAGAGAACAGCTCTATTCATTCCTTGCCCTTTTTAGAAATAATAGCATCTGAGGTCACCTTGAGAAGAAAAGATATGCATGATTGTATTTAGAACTGAACATGATTTTCAGAGGTGGAGAATCAATTGTTACTGTATTCCTGATTGCAATAAGAGCAATCTTCAGATAAATTTCCATGAATATGCATAGGTTGATGATTGGCTGATCCACAAGAGTGTTTCCTTTTGAAAAGGTGCTAATAGAAGCTGCATTCTCAGACTGAGGGAATTTTTAATAGTTTTCCCTCATGGAAGGAATGAATTTCTCTGCCTTCTTTCTCTTATATAATTATTTGACATCTGATTGTCTTGCTATCTCAGATGTCAAACCCACATCTGGATTGTATCACTACAAGATACAAATGGGGCTGATAATGAGTGAATGCTTGTCCATGGGGGAAAAAAAATAACTGATCATAGAATCAGAGAGTCAAGAGGTATCTGAGAGGTCATTTAATCGAAACCCTTGCCCAGTACAGGATCTATAAAGCATTTCAAGGAGCTTCAAGCAGATTTAATTTCTGCTTGAAGACTTTTAATGATGGGGAACATGCCCCTTTATGAGGCAGCCTACTCTATTGATTGACAGAGCTTGCTATCAGGAAATTACTCCTAATATTTAATCTGAATTGACTTCTCTGAGTCCCCAAAGTGCTTTTATTTTAAATACTACTGGACTTTCTTATTTTTCTTTAAGAAGTTTTACTTGTCATCCAAGAAACTTCTTCAGTTCTAACTAACTGGTGATGAATAGAAAGACTTCTCTCAGATCAACACATTGATCCTAGTTGTGATAACCACAGTAACAGACCAAACAAGTCATTTTCTTTCTCTGTATGACAAATACAAACACACACACGCATGCATGTAGCAGGGCTGGCTGAAAGGCTTTGCAGGAGCCTGCCCAGGGAGAGGGAAGCTAGGACACCAGAAAAAGGAGGAAAGAAAGGGGGTGGTTGCTATTGCTCATGGGGGAGAGAGACCAGGTGAAGTCGAAGAGAGAGTTGATGTTTTAGTTGATCCCTTTCTGTGAAGGAGAGGGAAGGAGAGAGTGAGAAGGTGAAATTTTATTGCTTTATTTTGCAGGGGGGGGGAAATCCCAAGTGGAGGCAAGAGAGAGAATGAGGAGAGAGAAAGTTGCTGGGGTTGCTAAATTCAAATTTAACAATAAAGGAAAGTGGGGAGGGGTTTTGACACCAAGGAGACCTGAGACTGCGAGCGACGACAGAAGAGAAGGAGAGGCTGGTCGTTACTGCTTTGGAGACTAGCAGACATCCGAACTTTGATTATTGTTACTTGTAGAAGTTATAGACATTGTGGGGAGTTGCCCTTGCAGGGTGAGCTGTTACTTCAGAATGCTGACTACCTTTGTTCATGTTCCTATTGCTGCCTGGAGTCGGGGTTTTCCCCAGCCCACTTGTTTTCAAATGGCCCCTGTGAAATCATTGACTAATGAAATTCAATGGTGAAAAAAGAAAGGTTCTACATTTAGGCAGGAAAAATCAAATGCACAGGTATAGTATAGGTGGTATCTTGCTCAATAGTAGCAGCTGTGAGAGGGATCTCGGAGTCCTAGTAGACAATCACTTCAATATGAGCTAGCAGTGTGCTGCAGCTGCCAAAAAAGCCAACACAGTGCTAGGCTGCATTAACAGAGGGATAGAATCAAGATCGCGTGAAGTATTAATATTTTTTTTTTATTTTATTTTAATTGCATTTATATCCCGCCCTTCTCCGAAGACTCAGGGCGGCTTACAAACTTAGCAATAGCCTTCATTCTATGTATATGCCTGCTTATTAGGGCTTTCACACACACCCCAAGCTGCATTATTACAAAGTCAGCTTATTGCCCCCAACAATCTGGGTCCTTTACAATGCCTTGGTAAGGCCACACCTGGAATACTGCATCCAGTTTTGGTCACCACGATATAAAAAAGATGTCAAGACTCTAGAAAGGGTACAGAGAAGAGCAACAAAGATGATTAGGGGGCTGGAGGCTAAAACATATAGGGAATGGTTGCTGGAATTGGGTATGTGTAGTTTAACGAAGAGAAGGACAAGGGGGGACATGATAACAGTCTTCCAATATCTCAGGGGCTGCCACAAAGAACAAAGCTATTCTCCAAAGCACCTGAAAGCAGGACAAGAAGCAACAGATGGAAACTAGTCAAGGAGAGAAGCAACCTAGAACTAAGGAGAAACTTCCTGACAGAACAATTAACCAGTGGAACAACCTGCCTCCAGAAGTGGTGAATGCTCCAACACTGGAAGTTTTTAAGAAGAGACTGGACAGCAATTTGCTTGAAACGGTATAGGGTTTCCTGCCTGAGCAGGGGGTTGGAATAGATGACCTCTAAGGCCCCTTCTAACAACTTCTTCTTCTTCTTCTTCTTCTTCTTCTTCTTCTTCTTCTTCTTCTTCTTCTTCTTCTTCTTCTTCTTCTTCTTCTTCTTCTTCTCCTTCTCCTTCTCCTTCTTCTCCTCCTTCTCGTTGTTATTGTTGTTATTGTTATTGCTGCTATGACTGCCTGGGGCTGTTAAAAACCATCACACATTGACTATCAGGGCTAGGGGCTGGTCATCTTTGTTCCTGAAAACCCCCTTTGATGACGAGAGTCTGCCACATCCTCACTTCACATGAGCTTCTGCTAGAAAAGACGCAGAGCATGATGGAGGGTAGCAGGGCTGGGAGGGCCTGGGTTTTAGCGGCCTCTGAGGGGGTAATGCTACATATATATAAAAAATTTGGGGGACTAGTCACAATTGTATGGGCTGAAAATATTCAGGGGAAAATCTACATTGGATCTATCCATATCGGATTTTCTCTGACCCAGTATTATAATAAATATATATTAAATAAAACACAAAAAGTCTGTTGAGCAACTTGTCCAAGGTATTAACTGATCAGTCTGAATTTCCAAATTTGAATTGATTGACCCTTGAAATTTCCCCATTGGTTGAAATGTTTCATGTATACATGATCTGAAGAGAACAAAACACAGATTTTGTTGTTAAAAATTCTGGAGCACTCACTAGATTGAAGGTGTACATAGCAATCTGTCAATCCTGCATATAGAAAATGGGTACACCAAGTGTGTACCAAGGGGGGAAAAAACAAGTTACATTGACATTGTTTTGTTTGTAAAATGCATGAAATATATTTTTATGGAGGATTATTTAATTTCAAGCTTTGTGTAAGTGCACAGTTCAGATTTGCTATTTGCAACAAAATCTTTTTAAGACTTTCAGTTAGCCATTTGGTGAGAAGTTTACAGCGTTCCCTGCACCTCAGCACATAGTCATGCTGGCCACATGATCATGAAAATGTCTTTGGATAATGCTACCTCCCTTGGCTAAGCAGCAGAGATGATTACTACTCCCTAGAGTCAGACAGAAGTGAATAGGGGAAATCTTTACCTTTAGATATTTAAAGTCAAGCCAGAGAGAGATTCCAAGCAGGTAGGAATTGTTTGGCTTATACCTGTTTGGAAAAGTTAATATCATCCACATTTTTAGTATATAGCCTTAGCTGAAGGACTATATTTCCATCCTGGTGTCCTGAATTATTACAAGCAGCAAATAAACAGGAACCAAGAGAAAATATATGCCTGGTTGATAGAAACTGGTTGATAGACACGAAGTCTTAATCCAATATTACTCAACCTTGGCAACTTTGAGGTGTGTGGACTTCAATTCCCAGAATTCCCCAGCCCGCCGTGCTTCTTGTTAAGGTTTAGAAACACTGCTCTAATGGGGTTTCTAAATGACCATTTGTCTTCCCTTCACAAATGAGCAGAGGAAATTTTCACCTTTATTAGGAGCTATAGGTAAGCAATGTTGGGGGGGGGGGACATGCTCCCTGGTGGTGTGTTTATCAAGTATGTTCACCAGTCTACAAAACCTGTTGTTTAGCAGATGTATGCATAATTTTGAGAGCCCATCGATCACATTAAGTCTTTGAATAATGTATAGGCAGCAGGCTCAACTTCAAAAGGTGAGCAGACCTAAAAACACACACACACATGTCCTAAACTACATTTTGCTTCATTAGAGCATAAATTATTTTTTTTTGTTAAAAGAAATCAATTAATTGAATCACAATTGCCATTATATTTTCATTATATTAAAGGTTACATTGGAAAGGAATTGAGGTCACATAAGTGACTGGGGGGAGGCTCTCTTTCAGGATGGGTGGATTCCCATCAGCAGTGCCCCCATATTATCCAACAGCCTGCAGCATTCTCTGAACTGTAGTCTGATTTAGGGAGACCATTTTTTTCTCATTTCTGAAAAAAACAAAGTGTGCATGGCTCAAGCTTAATAAAAGGGGCTTCTGATTTTGTTGGTTTGCATTTTGTCTTGAAGACATTAGAATGATCTCAAGCCTTAACGTTTGGTGATTACATGCATGATTGCATGCTGCTGTCCTGTTAGTGGCACATCATGGGTTCTTTTAAACTATACCCTGATCACTGGGCTCCAAAACCCCAGTGAGCCAACACAAGCACTTACTGCTCACTATTCTTCTCCAATTCTTTTACACAGTTTCTACTTCTGCTCCTCCCTTACCACTCCTTGAGAATCCTACTGCTGGAAAACCGTGTCTCCTTATTTGCCTTAGGCAGCTTCAGGGTTTATTTCCATAAAGATAAAGGTAAAGGTTCCCCACACATGCGTACTAGTCGTTTCTGACTCTAGGGGCCGGTGCTCATCTCTGTTTCAAAGCCGAAGAGCCAGCGCTTGCCCGAGGATGTCTCTGTGGTCATGTGGCTGGCATGACTAGATGCCAAAGGCGCACGGAACGCTGTTACCTTCCCACCGTAGCGGTCCCTATTTTTCTACTTGCATTTTTAGGTGCTTTCGAGCTGCTAGGTTGGCAGAAGCTGGGACGAGTAACAGGCGCTCACTCTGTTACACGGCACTCGGGATTCAACCCGCCAAACTGCTGACCTTCTGATCGACAAGCTCAGCGTCCTAACCCACTGAGCCACCGCGTTATTATTTCCATAAACAGTCACAAATCAGCTTTCGTAGCCACCGGCTGCTGTACTGACTAGGGAGACACCTTAAAGCAGGGGTGTCAGACTGTCGACCTGTGGGCCGGATGCATCATGTAGAAGCTGCACCCACCTCATTGTCGGCAATGGCAAAACCATCCTGATACATTGTGTGATGTCACATGACATCACAAGTTTGACATGTCTGCCTTAAAGGGACAGGGCAATGGAAACTGAAGTGCTGGCCTTATTGCAGGTGGCTCATGGTGCAACATGTTTTTTTCAGATACCTTTTTTCAGGATATATTTTTAAATTCTAGGCAAATGTTTGGGATGCCTAGGTAGAAACACCCTCCCACCCACCCACCCACCCCCACACAAGAACTAATCAGGGCTGCCTGTGCTTGGCTTACCAGAACACCCAAAATCAACTAGCTGCTACTAATGCCCCAGGCATATTTTTCTTTCTTGCAAGCGAATGCAGTGAGAACTTTTTCCGCACTGCTTTTATTTTTAATACTGTAATAGGGGTGTGCCTGAATTTTTTGGGTATCTGCTTTTACGTCTTCTGCAGGTTTTACGTTCCCATGGCCATGCTCAGCTCTAAACAGAGTTTGTGCTTAGTCAGACTCTAATCATGTCTTTAAAGCTGGAAAGACAGTTCTCTCCTTGTGAATTTCTCCCCTAATGAGCTACTTGTCTTGCTGGAAATTTCCTGTCGCTCTTTTTACAAGTGGTCATCCTTTCTACCTCTCCTTCCCTGATGGGCAGATTTGGTCTCTTATCAACCACTGCATATCAACTTTAAATAGTTAAGGAAATCAATAAAGCTTGCTTACAGGTGGCTACAAGAAAGCATCACAGATGGTGAAGAAACTCCCAAAAGCATCATTAGCTTGTTAAGTGGGTTGATTTGTATTAGCTTTAGAAGCTTATTACATTCTAAAAGTTCAGCTGGAGGTATATATTTTCAATTTAGGGAAGATGGTCTTGAATAGTTTCCTAAAAAAGGTTGTGTGGGATCAAGGATACTCCAAGTTCAAAGTTGCCCTATTTGTTTCCCCCTTTTTGGACTACTGATACCATCTCTCCCTCCTAAGGATATCTACATGTTATGCTTAAAAAAAAAAGTTGCAGTGACTGGCACAATAATGTAATTTATTTTTTCTTCATGGCCTTCTATTTCATTGTCATGCTGACATCTCAACTTTTTTACCATTTATTAATATATATATACCACCCATTTCACTCTCAAGTGCAACTTATAAGCATCATACTCGGCAAACATCCTTGCTTCTTCCTGCCTACCCTACAAAACCACCAGTTTTGTTTCTGAGGGGTCCTTGGTGCTCTCTGAGCTTAGTAGTTTGCTTGCAGATATTTCATTACTATTACCCAAACTAGTGACACCATCAGCACTGATGATGTTACTCAGTTTGGTAATGAAACATCTGCAAGAAAACAACCAAACACCAAGTACCCCTCAATTCAACACTGAAGTCAAATATTCTCCTTTATTAATTCTGTTTCTTCGTCTTCCTTCATTCACCACTTCTTGTAATGTGTCCATCCCCTTACACCAGGGATGTCAAACTGCCAGCCCACAGGCTGGTTGCATCATGCTGGGGCTGTGCCCATCCCAGCTCTGGCAATGAAAAAAAAATCACAATACGTTGTGACATGTCATAGTGAATTTGACACCCATACCTTACACCTTCTCTCCTACTTGCTTCTCCTACCATCAACATATTTCCTCTTTTCCATTCAGCAGCAGAAAAGGGGAGTAATCTTAACAGGAAAATCTGGACTGGGCATCAGTAATCTGATCCTAAAAACTCTCTTGTGGGTTAGAGGAGTCACCTTCTCCTGATATCTTTGGCTAATAAACCACCTTCATCTTTTAATTGAAGAAGGCATTCATCTTAGCACTGAAGGGCTAAATGTCCCATTTTATCCAAGATCAGAAGGAAACAAATGGAATATTTACTTTCTTTTTTTCTTCTTCTTTTATTTCTTTCTTTCCTCCCCCCCTCCAAGGCCCCATCTAAGTTTCAGCATCTGAACTTTATAGTTCCCCATCATTTCTTTATTCAGGTGTGAAAGTATGTATGTTGATAAGAGGAAGGCAAGACCATGTTTCATTGACTTTACAACAGGAAAATCCAGCTCTGCAAGTAAGCCCACAACTACTTGGCTGCCTAATAAATTCATAATAAATCCTCCATCTGAAACCTTTTAGAATTTCCTCCCATCTCCAAAGAACTGTAAATTAACAAACACTTAATTCCACATCAACCTCTTTAAATAAATGTTAAAGATCTTCTACAGAGATCTTATTCTCAAGCATTTTTTAAACTGTTATTAATCATTCAATGCATTGAGTGATAAATTAAATATATATTTTACTATTTTTATTAGTATTTGTTTTATCAGGTTATTCTTTGTCACTTGGGAATCCATGTCAGGAATTGTGATATATAGGACAAGTAATTGGAGAACCTCCACAATAGTACTGTTGATATTTTTATTACATATGGATGGATGGATGGATGGATGGATGGATGGATGGATGGATGGATGGATGGATGGATAGATAGATAGATAAATAGATAGATAGATAGATAGATAGATAGATAGATAGATAGATAGATAGACAGACAGACAGACAGACAGACAGACAGACAGACAGACAGACAGACAGACAGACAGACAGACAGAGTTGAAAGAAAAATTTTCAGGTCTAATCCAAGCCGGGAATAAACAAAATGGAGACTGTTTGGAAAGAAGGTTCTTTATTGAAGAGCAATAAAGACAACATCTATATGAAGCCGCTGGGTGAGATCATTCATGGTTTTGGGGTTGGGTATCATCAATATGCTGATGATACCCAGCTTTTTATTTCTACCCCAAACCACCCCAGTGATGCCCTCGATGTGATGTCCCGTTACCTGGAGGCGGTTCGGGTCTGGATGGGGAGGAACAGGCTTCAACTCAACCCCGACAAGACTGAGTGGCTGTGTGTGCCGGTGTCTTGGGAAATTCAGTTCATTCCATCGTTAACAATGGGGGGTGAGATATTACCCCCCATAGATAGGGCTCACAACTTGGGTGTCCTCCTAGACTTACAGCTCTCTTTGGAAGATCATATAGGAGCTGTGAATAGGGGGGGCCTTTGCCCAGGTTCGCCTGGTGCACCAGTTGCGGCCCTATCTGAACCGAGATGCCTTGCGCACAGTCACTCATGCGCTCATGACCTCCCGTTTGGACTACTGCAATGCTCTCTATATGGGGCTGCCCTTGAGGACTACTCGGAGGCTTCAGCTGGTGCAGAATGCAGCCGCACGAGTGGTGGTGGGGGTTTCCCAATACTTCCTTGTAACACCTCTACTTCGTGAGGTGCATTGGCTTCCGGTTGCCCTCCGGGTAAGATTTAAGGTGTTGGTAATGGCCTATAAAGCCCTAAATGGCATGGGTCCGGGTTACTTACGGAAGCACCTGCTGCCGGCATCAACTTCCCTTCGTCCAGTGTGCTCCCACAGAGAGGGCCTCCTTAGGGTGCTGTCGGTCAAAGAGTGTAGACTGGCGGCCCCCAGGGGGAGGGCGTTCTCTGTGGGTCCACCAGACCTTAGGAACCGTTTACCAGTTGAGCTCCGGATGGCTCCCGACCTTCGCTCCTTCCGACGTGACCTAAAAACATACTTATTTGAACAAGCCGGCCTGGTCTGATGGGTTGGGTATTTTAAATATTATTGTATTAATTAATATTATTGTGGGCTGCAGTATTTAATTTCTTTTTAACTTTTGTATATTGTATTTTTTATTGTATTGCCCTGTACACCGCCATGAATCCTTCAGGAGAAGGGCGGTATAGAAATTAAATTTTTTAAAAAAGAATAGCAACAGCATGCAGTTCTGGGGCAGCTGACAAAATGGAGCTGGGAGTAGGTGGTTTTTATATCTTTTGGGGGGTTTGTGTTTGGAATTGTTCCTGGTTGAGATTGTTCCTGTTCTTGTGCAATGAACTTTGACCTGATTTTCAGTGTGCCCTTTTGGTATTCTTATAGTGGTGGATTAATGCTATTATGTCCTAAAGATCATGTCTTTAGATTTTGGGTGTGGGATGTAGATTTTAGGGGTCTTTGTCTTTCTAATCCCATCAGCTACAAGGTTCCTGGCTTCAATCTTCCTTAATAGGATTATCAGATCTGCATTTCTACAGAGCTGGCCTGCTCAATTTCTGCTTGAGGCTATTAAGAAAAATTGGGCCTGCTTTTCTGCCTTTAAGATCCTTTGGGGAAATATAATATTCTCCCTTTTTTTAATATCCCCCAAAATATTTCCTTCTCTGGGGGTTGGGGTACTGACTTCCTACAATAGATAGATAGATAACCAGAGAGATAGGTAGGTAGATACAGAGAGATTCTATTTATCATTTTAGTTCCTCAGACTTAAGCATAGGTTAGTTTTAGCACTTACATTACAACTTTGAGAAAAAGTGTAATCAACAGCAGGTAACAGAATTTCGTTTTCAATGTGTGCCAACAATAAAAAAAATGACAATAATACTAATAATAATACTAATAATAATACTAATAATAATAATAATAATAATAATAATAATAATAATAATAATAATAATAATAATAATAATATAATAGTAATAATAATAATAAAGTTGGAAGGGACCTTGGAGGTCATCTAGTCCAACCCCCTGCTCAGGCAGGAAACCTTATACCATTTCAGACAAATGGCTGTCCAGTCTCTTCTTAAAAGCTTCCAGTGTTGGAGCATTCACCACCTCTGGAGGCTGGTTGTTCCACTGGTTAATTGTTCTAACTGTCAGGAACTTTCTCCTTAGTTCTAGGTTGCTTCTCTCCTTGACTAGTTTCCATCCATTGCTTCTTGTCCTGCTTTCAGGTGCTTTGGAGAATAGCTTGACTCC
>JAKJMR010017618.1:72989-86359 GCA_024449315.1 Daboia siamensis
TCTATCTCCTCATCCAAATCATTAATGAAGATATTGAAGAGCACTGGAATGGGCCTTGGAGGTCATCTAGTCCAACCCCCTGCTCAGGCAGGAAATCCTATAGTATTTCAGACAAATGGCTGTCCAGTCTCTTCTTTAAAACTTTCAGTGTTGGAGCATTCACCACTTCTGGAGGCAGGTTGTTCCACTGGTTAATTGCTCTAACAGTCAGGAAGTTTCTCCTTAGTTCTAGTTTGCTTCTCTCCTTGATTACTTTTCCATTTGTTGCTTCTTGTCCTGCATTTGGGTGCTTTGGAGAATAGCTTTGAGTCCCTCCTCTTTGTTGGAGCCCCTGAGATATTGGAACGCTGCTATCATGTCCCTCCTCATTCTTCTCTTCATTAAGCTAGACATACCCAATTCCAGCAGCCGTTCCTTCTATGTTTTAGTCTCCAGTCCCATAATCATCTTTGTTGCTCTTCTCTGTACTCTTTCTAGAGTCTCAACATCTTTTTTACATCGTGGTGACCAAAACTGGATGCATTATTCCAAGTGTGTCCTTACCAAGACACTGTAACATGGTGCTACCTGAGTCCTGATCCATTCATTCATCTTTACTTTCTGGAGCTGACCAAGATTTAGTATGTCTGGCTTGGCCTTACTAATGTTAGAAATTAGACTTTTCAACTATACTATTGCTCCTTAGAATCTTAATCTGACCAGGAGGAGGGGAATATAAATGTGTGTCTGTTTATAGAAGCCTTCAAGTCTTTGTTGATTCCTGGTGCCTGCCTAGACTAATTTCTGCAGTTTTCTGGGCAAGATTTTGGAAGTGGTTTGTCACTGTCCTTTTCCTATGGCCTTCCAGTTTTTAGCAAAGTGCCTTAAACATTACATGAAACTGGCTCTCAGTATCAATGTAGTCTTCACACCAATGGACTGCAGCAATTGAGAGTTGTTGCTCAAAACCTTTTGGAAGCTACTGGTGCTCCCTTTACTGATCAAAATATATATGAAGATCTGCCGGTATTTCAGATATGCTTCTTTTAATGAGAAATGCTTCACTGGTATTCAAAAAGCTTCAGAGTCTCCTTCAGTTCAAGCCAAATATTCTACCTAGATCTAGAGTGCTTCTGATGTAAGACATTCCCCACAAACAAGGCCATCCTGATTACAAAGCTGTGTTTTTATTCTTTTTATGCAGTAGGGGGGCATGAATTTTTAACTTCATACATCATTTACAATTTGCTGCAACAATTCTACAAAATCAGTAAGCTTTAAAAAGTTAATGAAAGAGAATACATTTCCCCCTTTCCTTTGCTGCCTGTCATTGTGAGTTTTGTGATTTGTTGGTCTGAGCTGGCAGTTTATTTATTATGTTGGTAGAAAGAAGGGAAGTAAGGGAATACCAAATAGTAACATTAAAAATAGTTTGAATATGCAGCACCAGACATGAGCTATGAGGAATCAAGTGACAGCACACAGGTGATCTTATTGATTTTGAAAAGCTAAACAGAACTGAGGTTGTAATTGTTTGGGATGGGAGACCAACAGAAAATGCCAGGCAATAAGATAAATTACAAAACTGGAAAAAAACAAAACACAACCCTGAAATGTCAACCTAACAAGGTAAACCAGACTAAGAAACCAATAACATATAGATCAGGAGTACTTTTATTGTAATAACTATACTTATATCTTGCAAGTCTACATGTGTTCTCTCCTTTCTTAATATTCATATGAACCAAGGATGGCCTTGTCTGAGATGTTTTCTCACATTATTTTCTTGGTCCAGGCTCAAGCCACTCTTATCTGACCATTCTCTTAGTAAGAGCTCTTTCTTCTGTCCTTTAAGGCCATTTCCTCTGTCCTCTTCATGTACAAAAGTAGTAGCAAACCATTTCTATATGTTGCCAGAAAAACTCTCATGGACAAAAGAAGGACTGGGGTGACAAGATAGCAGTGTTTCAATATTTGAGGGGCTGCCGCAAAGAAGGGTGGGTCAACCTATTTTCCTAAGCACCAAAAAGCAAGAGAAGAAAAAATGGATGGAAACTACTGTAATCAAGGAGAGATGCAACCTAGAACTAAGGAAAATTTCCTAACAGTGAGAGCAATTAACTTGTGGAATGGCTTGCCTTCAGAGGTTGTGGGTGCTTCATTACTGCTGGGTTTTAAGAAGACACTGGACAGCCACTTGCCTGGAATAGTAAAAGGTCTCCTACTTAAGCAGAGGGTTGAACTAAAAGACCCCCAAGTCTTTTCTAACTCTGTTATTCTGTGTTCCATAAGTCTATAAAGTCACCAGGGGCATATCTGACTTGGAAGAGATCTTCTCTTGAAATTAAATCAGGGCAGAACAAGATCTAAGCAGTGCAACATCCTCCTTATCTATTAGGCTAAGAATCTTTTAACCACAAGGACTGCATAAGTGAGATAGCTAAAATGTTTAATGGTATGAATTGGTTCAACAAGTATGAAATTCCAAACTGCTGAAACTTCTTTCTCTTTGGCTGGCTCTATTTTATAGATCTTCTAATGTGTTTCATATGAATTTCAAGATGATGGACAACCATTTTTATTAATGCTTTGCCAAAAATGGCTTCTACATTTATTTGATTGATTCACTGAGCATTCTTCATTATTTAATGAAATAAAATTTATTTTAGAAATTCATGAAATCATAGAACTGGAAGAAGCAATCTACCTATTGAGCCCAACTATCTGCTTAGTGCTAGACTCCAAATTAAACACATCTCTGAACACAACTACCCAAAGGAAGTTACTCCCTCTCTGGTTATTTATTTCTGTTGTCAAACTGCTCTTAGTGTTTGGAAGTGACAGTCTGAGAAATTCTAACAAATGAGGTATGGTTTTCTTATGCTATATTATTTAGGAAGCAGCCAACAAACATGTGTGTTTCACTCTATACTCGCCTCCATAATAGTCTACAGCTGCTCTGTTTTCCCAGATTTTCATTCATTTTAGTAATGCATTTCCTGATCACCACCTGAGTAGACTATTACAGTGTACTGTTGGTCTGGATGCCCTCACAGAATCTATAGCTAGTACAATTTATGGTAGCCAGATTGCTGGTGGGATAACCCCATATACTAGTTTTAAAGTTGCTGCATTAGTAGGCTCCAAGGAGAAACTGAAAGTGCTGACTATTATTATCTTTAAAACCTTTTATGGTCCAGCACTGAGATACATCAGGCAATGCCTTGCCTGAAATAATGTTCAGTCCAGTCATCTCGGAGAACCTATTAAGAATTCCCCCATGAGCAAAACAATGGAGAGGAAGGCAGACAATGGGTCTTTTGGGTAACCCCCACTCTTAGGAAGACCATCTCCCTAGAGTACGCATACCTCCTTCCTCATTCTCTACCCATGGTAAATCTGTGATATTTCCACAAGCCTTCAGCCACATTTGATCTGAGTGATGGCATCTAGGTCTGTGATTTGTGTAGGTTTGGGGAAAGTTATACTGTGCTAGCTCTATTTTGTGGTAATATAGAAAACTAGAAATACTATTTTATTATGTTCTTATAATGATATATTCTATGGTGGAAATGCATATATGAACTGCATTCGCTACCAAACCTATCGGATCCCTCCCCTACCCCATATATGTGAGCTGCTTAAAGTGTCTTGTAAGGAAACATGTACAGCAAGCTGAAGTTTCCCAGATTGGCAACAAAGAGAAGCTTCAGTGAGGAGCCAGATTGTTTATGTTCATTGACCATATGTTGGAGATAACATACTTAGCATGCTGAACTTGTGGGAAGGGATAAATAATAAAAGGGTCGCCCAAATGGAGTTACCTAAGATAGTGTTTCTCAACCTCAGCAACTCTTAGAGATGTGGACTTCAACTCCCAGAATTGGGAGTTGAATTAAAATGCTAATCTAAATAATTCCCATATGATGATGTAACTTAAACCCCTCTTGTCTCATCTTTGACATGTAGTTCACCACAGGTATATAAGCTTTGGTTCTGTTTTTGATCAGAGCTGCTTAGCAAGCTTCCAATGCCCTGCAGGGAGCCCAGTATACACTGTATTTGGATGCATGCTTAAAACAGTTATGAAAGTGATTTGGTTACTGTAGGCAAGGCATAACAATTCTTATATACTTTGATGCCACCCAGTCTTTTGTGGTGGGGGCAGGTTATAAGCACTGATAAATCCATCCCCCCCAATGGAAGATAACATGAGAGACCTTCTCCCCTGGTATCTTTTACTAGTTGTGCTAGTGTTGTCATTGCTAATGGGGCATCCTGCCTTAGAGAACAAATTGGATATTTCTCCTCCTGCTGAAGAAATGAAATCCCAGGGGAAGCTATTCCAAGAAACTCCTTCAGAGTGGCATTTTCTGATTAGGAAGCAGAGACAGCAGGAAGGTTGCAGACTGATGTGTAATAAAAATGCTGACAATACCACATCAAGTAAGCTCAAAGCCCCACTAGAAAAAATTCTGAAGAAATTCTAGAGCATCCTAAAAATGATAGAAAAGACTCCTTTGTAAAGAAAGAACAATTTCCAGAAATTAGGAGATAGACTTTAGTACCATAATGCGCTTTATATGCTCGCTTGTCTGTTCAGATGCCTTGACTTTGGAAGCATGTCAACTAAGGTCTATTTTTTCCATGTAACTTCCCCTCCCATTCTAGCTCTCAGGTGTGGTGTGTGGAATATAACAGGTTGCTTGAAATACATAGCTGCAGCTACCTGTGCTGCCTTCTTTCCCTCCTGTTTGAGCCTTTTCCCCAACACCAGCATGGAAGATCTGCCAATAAAGCAGAAACCTTGATGCAAGTGTAGAAAGAGATGACGAGAGTAGACGAGATGCATACTTCAGAGCTCTGCAGCCATCAGCAAACTGAATGCCACAGGCAGGCAAAACTAGGAGTTTTCCTTTCAAAGGAAGGGGATGGTCCAAAAGAGTGGAAAAGAAGTATAGCAGGGGTGTCAAACTCAATTTCACTGAGGGCCGCATCAGCATTGCGGTTGCCCTCAGGGGGCCAGGTGGATGTGGCCTACTGGGTGGGCATGGCTAGAGTGCGTATGGCCTACTGGGTGGGCATGGCCAGCTCTAGATCGTTGGCATCAAGGGTGCCTATGGGGGCCTGGGCAGGAGTGGGACAGATCTGAGGGTCTCTGGCAGGAGGAGGGTCTCTGGGTCAGGGCCAAGGCAGTGGGGGCCGTTCCCTCACTGTTTCCAGGATGGCTTCGCGGGCCACATGAAACCACTTTGCGGGCCGGATATATATATATTGTTGTTGTTGTTAGCTGCGAAGTCGTATCTGACCCATCGCGACCCTATGGACAACGTTCCTCCAGGCCTTCCTGTCCTCTATCATCTGCTGGAGTCCATTTAAGCTCACACCTACTGCTTCAGTGACTCCATCCAGCCACCTCATTCTCTGTCGTCCCCTTCTTCTATTGCCCTCAATCTTTCCCAGCATTAGGCTCTTCTCCAGCGAGTCCTTCCTTCTCATTAGGTGGCCAAAGTATTTGAGTTTTAGCTTCAGGATCTGGCCTTCTAAAGAGCAGTCAGGGTTGATCTCCTCTAGGACTGACCGGTTTGATCGCCTTGCAGTCCAAGGGACTCGCAGGAGTCTTCTCCAGCACCATAGTTCAAAGGCCTCAATTCTTTGGCGCTCAGCCTTTCTTATTGTCCAGCTTTCACTGCCATACATTGCATATATATATATAATGTACTCTACATACTGGCCCTTAACAGAAAGAGAAAAAAGAAATCTCAGAGAGAGGGAACAAGACAGAACAGACTTAAGAAAGAAATGTTGCTGCATACCAGTAATACTATAAAGCTCAGTACATAGGTAATTGTAATAGAGTAATACGTAACAAGAGTAAAAAGTAATGGTAGGACTTCCAGTTTGCCGACAGCCGTAAATGGACGCCTGGAGGACAGCTCCCATTTTCCACATCCAGATTTGCATCGCTGGGGGGTCCTAAAAGGACCAAAAAGTCGCCCTGGAGGGGTGTCCAGACAGAATGGGCTTTTGCAGAAATGCGGGGGGGGGGGGGCAGCAACCCCCTCGTTAGTGCCTGCATTCCCTTTGTACCTGCAGACAAAAGACTGACCATAGGAATATGGCCAGCTCCTAGGCTGCAGACAGCCAAAGTCAAAGTTACCATCAGGCAACATTAAAGCAGCATGGAAGAGAGGAGGGTAAGATTCCTCTCTTGTACCTTAAACATCTTCTTTTCACCTAATTAAGCTGCTAAGTACTTTCCCCCCTGTGAAGAGGGAAGGAGAATTTAACCCCCCCTTTGAAAGGCAGCGAACAAAGTCAGGGGTGTTTTTTTTTTTGAAACAAAGAACGTTTAAGAAAGAACAAAACAAAAGAACTCTTAAAGTACTTGGGGGACATCCAGTGGCTAAATTTGAAATTGCAATACTGACCTTCTCTTTAAAAAAAAAACAAGAAAATATTTAAGAAAATAAGATAAAGAGTAACCTTGAACATCAGATGTGAAAGCTTACAATGGAAGAGTTTCAAAAACAAATTCATGTTCTGTGGGAAATATCTTACCAAACTTATCAGCTCCTTTCTACAGCTGGCGATGAAATAAGAGCTTTTGGAAAAGAATTAGAAAGTATCTCGATGGAACAAACTCAAATTCAAACTGTGACTACAACTAATATTTTATTGGGACAGAACTTTATAGAAGAAATTGAACAATTAAATACACTGACAGAAGAATTAAATAGTCAACAAATACAGGTTTTTGAAGATGGTGATGGAGAAAATATGGAAGGAAGTTTATTTGAACCAGGACAATTGTACCAAGAGGTGAAAATAATAAGATTTGGTGCTGTTGGCAGATTCTTTAATTCTTCAATGGTGGAGTCTGGGGGTCTACTTCAATATGAAATAGTAATACAAGAATGCTTTGATGACCCTGAGACAAAGAAGCATAAAATGGCATGGCAAAGGAAGAAAGCAAGAATAAGATTGAAGAAATATGAACATTTTTAGGAGGTCAAATAGATAATATTAAAATAGACAGGATGGTAGCGGGATTATGAGAATGTTTTGATGAGAAGATAAAAATATTGATTAACTAATAAAAAATAAAAATAAAAAATAAAATACAAATGTATGAATATTAACATTGAAATATTGAGTTTTTTCTAAATGATATGGGTTAAGATGTATATATGCTAATATGATAGAATATAACTAATATATTTGGATGCAGAGACATGAAGGATGTATTGAATGTTAAAATGGAACAAATTTTGGTTAATTTTTAATATGTGGAAACTATAAATGAGAAATAAGAATATCTTATTGCCCTCCTCTTTTCTTTTTCTTTTTTCTATCCTTTTTCCTTTTTCCTTTTTTTCTTTATTTTCTCTTTTTTTCTTTTTTTTCTCCTCCTTGTGATTTGTATTTTAATGACTACTATTTTAAATATTGTATAATTGTTATAGATACGGAAATGAGATAAATGAGAACTGGATTACACTACTAGATATTGAAGAGAATTGTATAAAGGAAAAAGATTTTTTAGTGATATGAAATTGAGAAATCTTAAATGTTTTAATTTTAATATCAATGTAAAATTAAGCTAGAAAAAATAGATAAGGTGTTTGATGTTTTAAAGATGGAATGTTAAAATATGAAATATACTAAAAGATTGATGGATATATATTAAAAAAATAAAATAAAATAAACTATTAAATGTTTGATGGATAGCAATAAGAAATATGTTAATTTAGATAAGAGATAGTATATATCGAAGAAAAAAGAGAGAGGAAGTATTAGTTATAATAATGTGGAGATCTGTAATAATATGTATTTGTTTGAAATGGAAATATTGTAACTCGGATACCATGTTGCTTCTTAAAGATATTATTGTAAATGTTGGAAAACTAATAAAATATTATAAAAAAAGAGTAAAAGGTAATGGTAATAGAGTATAGTATACTGAATAGTAATAATCTATATTAGAGGTGTCCAACCTTGGCAACTTCATGACTTGTAGACTTCAATTTCCAGAATTCCCCAGTCAGCATGACTGGCTGTAGAATTCATGGAGATGGTCCACAGGTTTTTTTAACTTGACAAGGTTGGAGGGTCTAGAACACCTCACCCTAGCTGATATCCCAGCTGACCTGCCCTGGCTGACTTACAGTGGCCAACATGCTGTGGGACAACTCACCACAAGCAACTCACCACAGGACAACTTGCCATGGGAAAGTTATTCATCCTGGGCCTTGTCTGTTTTAGGTTTGAACCTTGGCTTGACCATCAGAGCGCACACCTTGGCCACTGGAACACTGGCACTCTATTTCTCTGGCTCAGCCCAGCCTCAAGGACTTGTATCTTGAGAAGGTTCAAACCTAAAGCAAGACAACAGCCACTATAATTCTCCTGCAGCAAGTTTCCCATGGTGAGTTGGCCATGGGGGTTGTCTCACAGTGAGTTGCTCACAGTGAGTCAGCTGGGGTGAGTCAGCTGAGCCAAGTTGGACACCCCTGATATAGTGCATAATAGCTGTCTTAGTAATATTGTCATAATTGTCATAGTATAGAGAGGACAACAGGCAGGACTCACATATCACTTTCATATGTTTGTTTTTACAAAACAAAACATCTCTCCAATCCTTATAGTGCTTTTGTGTCTCTCTTGAGTCTGAGTCAATTCAATTGAGCATGGTTTAAAAAAGAACCTGTGGTACAGTGCAAATCTTTACCAGTAGAAAACCAGACTTCACTGAGGTGCTCCCAAGATGCTATAGGAAGCTGAAAGAAAAGTTTGAAAAATACTGCACTGACTGTTGGCTTTATCCATTATGCAACACCAAATACACTGTAAAAATGTCAGCCAAATCTTGATACAGTCCTCTCTAGAAGATGGCAGGTCTGATGTATTTATAGACATCTTCTTAGAAATGTATATTGACAAACTCTTCTTTGCAGTGAAGTATTGATTAAGGAGAAGACAATACCAAGTGAAAGTGATGACAAACTCACATATTCATTCATATTCAAAGGTTTTGAGGTGGAGAAACATGGCACTTAAACAAGCCACCATTTTGAACTCAGAACCTCTAATTCAGTGGAGCAGTTATTGCCCAAGAGGTAGGCTAAAAGACAGTCAAAAGAGGCTAGAGATACATAGCTCGTATCTATGCACATTGGCAGTCATTAATGGAATCTGATCCAAACTGACATTTATATTCACACATTAACATCAAAAGTGATAGGATTGGGGCTCAAGAAAAAAAAAAAACCTCTTATATATTTGGTGAAAGTTGCATAGAAAGTTTTTTATCAAAGATTGTTGTTTTGCATATGCATATACTGTAATATATGAACCAAGCCAGACAGTAAGTTATGGTCTGCAAACTCCAGTTGTTAGCTTTATAAAACACATTTAGTAGACTAAATACATTGCTATAACCTAGCATTTGTCAATAAGCTTTAAACGACTTATAGATGAAGTTTTACATAATTATAGCAATTCTGAACAATGCTTTTTTTTAACAAATAGGTCAGCATAGGCTAAAGCTGACATATATATGTCACTGAATTCTTCTTCTTTTTTGAGATCAGCAACATTAAGGATAATGTGGAAAATATGTAAGATATAATAAGCCAGGAAATAAAAATTAGTATAGTTATATTTAATTTATATCAACACTACCTTTCTAATCCTGAACACCTCCTTGTTTTCTTAATGTCCATGCACCATTTCATATATTGTGTTTAATTTTTTAAACCTTGCTTTAAACCTCTTCTCTAAATCTCTTTTGGAACTCATTTCTATTGAATCATGACTTTCTCAGTCATCTTGTGCCTTTCAATCATGTGCTATTCACTCATGTTTTGTAGTTTAATATTAATTCATCCTCTCTATATGGCCAGACTACCTTAATGTACTTACAGAGTACAGGTAGTCCTCGATCTATGAACACAATTGAGTCCAAAATTTATGGTGCTAAGTGAGACATTTGTTAAGTGAGTTTTTCCCCCTCTTATGACCTTTCTTGCCACAGCTTTTAAGTGAATCATTGCAACTGTTAAGTTAATAGCACAGTTGTTAAATGAATCTGGTTTCCCCATTGACTTTGCTTGTCAGAAGGTCACAAAAGGGGATCACGTGACCCCAGGACACTATAGCCGTCTTAAATATGAACCAGTTGTCAAGCAACTTGATCACATGGCCATGGGGATGCTAAAATGGTTGTAAGTGTGAAAAACAGTCATAAATCATTTTTTTCAGTGCCATTGTAACCTTGAATAGTCACTAAATGAACTGTTATAAGTCAAGGACTACCTGTACAGAATAACAGAGTTGGAAAGGACCTTGGAGGTCTTTTAGTCCAAACCTGTGCTCAGGCAGAAGATCCTATACCATTGCAATATCTTCTTAAAAACCTCCAGAGATGGAGCATCCACAACTTCTGAAGGCAAGCCTTTCCATTGATTATTTGTTTTCTCTGATAGGAAATTTCTCCTTAATTCTAGGTTGGATCTTTCTTTGATAAATTTCATGGTCAACCCCCTTTTCTCTGTGACAAAACTTTTACTCACTTTCATATTCAGTTCACATTCATTCAACAGCTATCCATTTCAGACTCTATCTTTTCTTGCTCTGCCATATACATTTCTTGAGAATTCCATTCCTGTTGTATTCAACTTAGCTTGATGTTTCTCCTGATATCCAATTCTCATTTCATAGAGCAAAGTGGCTGAACTCTTCTGTACAGCCTTTTTAACTTCTTTCAGTAAACATTCATTTCTCACAAGAAATCACATACTACCCACAACTTTTTACCAGCATTTGCACCATTTAACATTTGTCCATTCACTTCTCCATCTTTTAGTAAATACTCCACTAAGGTACATCTACTTGGTGCAGTGTACATAATTTGCAATTGCTCAGTCCATTTTTCTTGTTAAACACAACCACCCTGTCTTTGACACATTAATAACTTTTTTTAATCAGATAGAGGAAGGTGTAGATAAGACTCTGACCCTAATTTACTTGTTCTACTTCTGACCATCTTTTCTAACAATGAAGATAGTAGCAGTGAATTTTAGCACAAGTGTAACTAAAGCCCAGTTTTAGCCCAACAGCTTTTCACACTGTTTTACAGTATGTAAACTAGAATGTACAGACCATTTTGCAAACCAGTCTATTGTTGTCTACATCCCATCACCTGAGAGGCACATACAGTGCACTAAACCGTAAGATGCACTGAAGTTGATAAAAGTCTTAATACTATTAAGGATGAATGGCTGGAAACCAAAAATTCCTGTTCCCAGGGTCTTATATATATAGAAAGTTATTATGATATAATACCAAAAGTACTAGAAATATAATTTTGAATGAACAGTTATAGATGTGCATCAGTTTGAGTGTGTGCAGTTGAGTGTTTCCTTTCAACCTGCAATGAGATTTCCATGTGCCAATTCAGACTGGAAAGTCATTTCAGTGTCTCCCTTCTCGTTAAGTTCTTATTCATGTTCATTTCTCCCTCACAGGTTAATTAGTTTCCTTTGAGATGTGTCTTTTTTATTGTCTTGGCAAATGACTGAGCTTCTTTTTAGTGTGCCATGCTTTCCGATTACCATATCCTAACATAATTTACTTGTTCAGTTGTCAGGTTCTTGTAGAAAGCCTTAATGTCTGTTGGGGAAATGGATATGACATTATACCTGGCTAAAAGCTCAGTCCATGTGGGATTTTCTGTCCTCATTTCTCTCACCTTTGGACAGGCATCGGGCATTGTGTTACTTTTCAAGTTGATGTCACACAACATTATTTCATTTTGTACCTAAAAAGACTAACGTCACTGTCAATAGTTGCAGCCATGCTTCTGAAAAAAGTGGGGGAATGAGATATTAACTTATTCAAAAGCCATATACATTGTAATCTATAGACAAGCAGAGAGATGATTTTGGAGAAGATAAAGGTAGTGGCCGTCATGGTAACTCAGTGATTAAGACACTGGGCTTGTTGACTGGAAAGCCAGCAGCCCAGTTTTAAGACCTGAGCGCCAAGTGGCAGGATAAACTCTTCTCCTCACTCCAGAGTTTGCCAACCTAGCAGTTTGAAAGCATGCAAAAACAAATAGATAAATAGATACCACTTCAGTGGGAAGGTAACAATTCTCTGGGATATCATGCTGGCCACATGATCATGGAACTATCTTCAGACAGTGCTGGCTCAATGGCCTTGAAACTGATGAGCACACACACATCCCCCAAAGTTGACTGTGACTAACAGAATAAAATCTGCAGGGACTCCTTTTATACAAGGAGTCCTTGACTTACAACCATGTGTTTAGTGACATAAAGACAGCACCGAAAAAAAGTGTTTTAAGATCCTCACACTTTCAACCGTTGCATCATTCCCATGGTCACATGTTAAAATTGCCTTTGGCAGCCAGCATGTATTTACAATGGTTGCAGCATCCTGGGGTCATGTGATCATTATTTGTGACCTTCCCAGCTGGCTTCCAATAAGCAAAATCAATGGGGGAATCTGGATTCACTTGAAAGCCATATAATTCACTTAATAACTGCAATGATTAACTTAACAACTGTGGCAAAAAAAAAAGTCATACAATCAGCTTCCCCAACAGATAGCACACTTAACAGCCATCTTGCTTAACAAGAGAAAGTCTAGTCCAATTGTGGTTTTAAGTTGAGGACTACCTGCGTATCTCTTAGTTAAACAGTCCTGAAAAATGAGAAAGTATGAGAAAGAAATTTAAAATTGCCCCATTTTGTCTTACTTTAATATAAGAAGAAGAGAAGAAGAAACAGGCTTTCAAGTTTCTGATGCTATAGCCTATATCAGTGTTTCTCAACCTCAGCAGCTTTTAAGATGTTGACTGAGGAAGGATTTAGTTTTCAATGTTTTTTATACGTACAGTTGAGAGAAAGATTTAAAGTAGATAAACGGACCTTAGGTACTGATCAACTCAAGGCAGAATTTGAAACTGAACTATGTGTCAATGATGAACATGTAATGGCTAAAATGCATAAATGTTTCTTGAAATTTGAAATGGAAGAACAAATGAAGGTGCATAGGATAAAATGGGTTAAGAAATTTGGACATAATATATTGTAGAAAATATGTCTGAAAGGACTGAAATTTATATGATATTCTAAGTTAAAATAGATTTTTTTATAAAATAATGTATCATTGGGACATGATTCCCAAGAAAAAATTTCTAGAATGTATGAAGAAATTTCAAATCTATGGTGAAAAACATGGATATTTTATCATCCCTTGTGGATTTGTAAAAAAGCCAGAAAATCGATTGGAACTAGGTTTTTACTGCCGGGAGACATGTTAAGGTAAAAATCACCTTAGTAGAGGGCGAAGGATCGTGCCTC
>JAKJMR010017618.1:86369-136054 GCA_024449315.1 Daboia siamensis
GTTAGAAATGAACTTTTCTGACGAACAAAAAAAAACGTGCAGTGACAAGACAAACCACTAGAAAATAGATGAATAACTAGAAAATATTTCTGTACAATTATTTTTATACATCATATCCACAGCAAAATTATTATGTGCACAAGAATGGAAAAAATATGAAATATGTCCAGTGAAAGAACTACTGGTGAAGAGGACATACTGTAATTTCCAAAAAAAATGATAAAATTTCTCTTTCATTACTTTTATTTTTTCTCACCACTTTTGTTTAATTTTTCTTTCTTCCTTAAAATGTTTTTAGACTGTTAAAATTTATTTAATTAAAAAAACAACATTAAGATATATAGACTTCAAATCCCAAAATTCCTGAATGTTGAGATTGAAAAACATTGACCTACTGTATATCACCCCTTGATGGATTACTGCCTTGTCATGGAGAAGGGGCTTGCATAATTCAATGAAGCTATGAGCTATGCCATGCAGGGCCACCCAAGATGGACATGTCATAGCAGAGAGTTCTGACAAAATGTGATCCACTGGAGAAGGAAATGGCAACCCACTCCAGTATCTTTGCCATGAAAAATCTATGGACAGTACCAAAAGGCAAAACGATATGACACTGGAAGATGAGCCCCTCAGGTCAGAAGGCATCCAATATACTACTGGGGAAGAGCAGAGGGCTAGTACTAGTAGCACCAGAAAGAATGAAGTGACTGGGCCAAGGCCGAAAGGACTCTCAGCTGTGGATGTATCTGGTGGTGAAAGGAAAGTCCAATTCTGTAAATATTTTTTCTCCACAGGAACCTGGAATGTATGATCCATGAATCAAGGAAAGATGGACATGATCAAACAAGAGATGACAAGACTGAACATCGACATCTTAGGAATCAGCGAACTAAAATGGACAGGAATGGGTGAATTTAATACTGATAGACAGAGTGCCTGAAGAACTATGGACAGAGGTTCGTAACACTGTACAACAAGCAGCAACTAAAACCATCCCAAAGAAAAAGAAACGCAAGAAAGCAAAATGGCTGTCTGAGGAAGCTTTGCAAATAGCTGAGGACAGGAGGGAAGCGAAAGGCAAGGGAGAAAAAGAAAGATACACCCAATTGAATGCAGAATTCCAGAAAATAGGTAGAAGAGATAAGAATGCCTTCTTAAATGAACAGTGCAAAGAAATAGAAGAAAACAATAGAATAGGGAGGACTAGAGATCTCTTCAAGAAAATTGTAGAGATGAAGGGAACGTTTTATGCAAAAATGGGCATGATAAAGGACCAAAATGGCAGAGACCTAACAGAGGCAGAAGAGATTAAGAAGAGGTGGTAAAATTACACAGAAGAACTATACAAAAATGAGCTTAACATACCTGATAATTACAATGAGGTGGTCACTGACCTCAAGCCTGACATCCTAGAATGTGAAGTGAAATGGGCCTTAGGAAAGCTGAGCAAAATCAAAGCTAGTGGAGGTGACAGTATTCCAGCTGAGCTATTCAAAATCTTAAAAGACAATGCAGTAAAAGTGCTACACTCAATTTGCCAGCAAATTTGGAAAACTCAACAGTGTCCACAGGATTGGAAAAGATCAGTTTACATTCCAATTCCAAAGGAAGGCAGTGCCAAAGAATGTTCAAACTATTGCACCATTGCACTCATTTCACATGCTAGTAAAGATATGCTTAAAATCCTACAAGCTAGACTCCAGCAATATGTGGATCGAGAACTACCAGAAGTACAGGCAGGATTTTGAAGAGGCAGAGGAACTAGAGATCAAATTACCAACATACATTGGATCATGGAGAAAGCTAGGGAGTTCCAGAAAAAAACATCTACTTCTGCTTCATTGACTATGCTAAAGCCTTTGATTGTGTGGATCACAACAAACTGTGGCAAATTCGTAAAGAGATGGGAGTACCAGACCATCTTATTTGTCTCTTGAGAAACCTATATGCGGGTCAAGAAGCAACAGTGAGAACTGGACACGGAATCACTGATTGGTTCAAAACTGGGAAAGGAGTCCAGCAAGGCTGTATACTGTCACCCTGCCTATTTAACTTATATGCAGAACACATCATGAGAAAGGCAGGGCTAGATGAATCAAAAGTTGGAATTAAGATTGCCAGGAGAAGTATCAACAACCTAATATATGCAGATGATACCACTCTAATGGCAGAAAGTGAAGAAGAACTAAAGAGCCTCTTGTTACGAGTGAAGAAGGAGAGTGCAAAAGTTGGGTTGAAACTAAACATTAAGAAAACCAAGATCATGGCATCCGGCCCTCTCAATTCCTGGCAAATAGATGGGGAAGAAATGGAGGTAGTGACAGATTTTATTTTCCTGGGCTCCAAGATCACCGCAGTCAGGGACTGCAGCCAAGTTTAAAGACGCTTACTCCTGGGGAGGAAAGCCATGGCAAATCTAGACAGCACACTAAAAAGCAGAGACATCACCCTGCCAACAAAAGTCTGTGTAGTCAAGGCTATGGTTTTCCCAGTTGCAATGTATGGCTGTGAAAGTTGGACCATAAGAAAGGCTGAGCGTCAAATAATTGAAGCCTTTGAACTATGGTGCTGGAGAAGACTCCTGTGAATCCATTGGACTGCAAGGCAATCAAACCGGTCAGTCCAAGAGGAGATCATCCCTGACTGCTCCTGAAGTTGAAACTCAAATACTTTGGTCACTGGAAAAGAGCCTAATGCTGGGAAAGGTTGAGGGCAAGAGAAGAAAGGGACAACTGAGAATGAGGTGGCTAGATGGAGTCACTGAAGCAGTAGGTGTGAGTCTAAATGGACTCCAGGCGATGGTAGAGAACAGAAAGGCCTGGAGGAATGTTGTCTATGTGGTCACGATTGGTTGGACACGACTTCGCAACTAACAACAACAACTGTATATCAATAACACAGAATTGTAATAATTCTTTTGTCTGTTTCTTGACCTTTCCTAACTTAATGGGCTGACATAGGAACAGCAATTTCCTTGTAGGCTTTTTCCAAAACATCTCAATTTTGTATAGCAGGGTTGGCTAACATTATTACTTTGGGACAATGAAAAATTTTGTGTTTCCATACGAGCATTCTTGACTTGAGCAATCACTATTCAATCAGGCTTTATTAATGTAAAAGAAACAAGATATGAGGTGTTAAAGGAATAGTCAAAGCCCAGCTATCTGAGGAGATTCATATATGACTGGGGAAAGAAAGAAAGACACTCTAGAAAGAGTACAGAGAAGAGCAACAAAGATGATTAGGGGACTGGAGGCTAAAACATATAAGGAACGTTTGCTGGAATTGGGTATGTCTAGCTTAACGAAGAGAAGGACAAGGGGGGACATGATAACAGTCTTCCAATATCCCAGGGGCTGCCACAAAGAAGAGGGAGCCAAGCTATTCTCCAAAGCACCTGAAAGCAGGACAAGAAGCAATGGATGGAAACTAATCAAGGAGAGAAGCAACCTAGAACTAAGGAGAAACTTCCTGACAGAACAATTAACCAGTGGAACAACCTGCCTCCAGAAGCGGTGAATGCTCCAACACTGGAAGGTTTTAAGAAGAGACTGGACAGCCATTTGTCTGAAATGGTATAGGGTTTCCTGCCTGAGTAGGGGGTTGGACTAGATGACCTCCAAGATACCTTCCAACTTTATTATTATTATTAAATATACCAGGTTCAAACAGTTTTTTATGTATTTGGTAATAGATAAGGGATGGGATATGGAATGAATAGATACCTGTTTGTAACTTTATATGGGGTTACTAAATTTATTTTTAGGTCATGATGGTTGGAGGTCTCTTCTTCATATATTCTTCTTTGTGTTTGTGTGTGTGTGTGTGTGTGTATAGTTCTCTTTGAGCTTAGTTTGTATTAGTTTTTACTACTGTAATCAAAGTCTTTAAAAATTATATTCAAACAAAAAGAAAAAGTATGTTTGAAATATGGGAGGACATTTTAAAAAATAAATCTGGAACAGTAGTGTCTAATTCTCCCTCCTGCACAACCCCCCCCCCTCCTCTGAGACAACTGCTAAGTTAAAGAGCTTGTTGGGGAAAATGATAATGTGATGTTTGTTAGAAACCGTTCTTCAAATAGACTTGAGAATAATGTGGATATGTGTTTGGAATACTTTTCCTGAGCTCTGATTTTCTTTCTCATACTAAACAATGGTAAAATGAACAAGAAAGAAAAGAAAGCCTCTAATTAGGACTGAATGGTTTGTACTGCTCTTAAGTCCTTGTATACAGAACCAGAAAGAAAAGCTTATCAAATGAACATGCAGTTAGGTTTTGTCATTTTATAGTAGAGTTGAAATAGTTTGGTCATTATATGCTGTTCAATAATTGTAAGGCTGTATCTGCGCTAACTTTATGTTCTGAGAATAATATGCAAATCATATTGATTTGTAGAGTTTGGAAGTGATTTCCACGAAGCAAACAGAGTGTAAGATTTTGCAGCTGGATTCACAAACCTGTGGCTCTTTTGATCAAAGGTAGGCTACATGTGGTGCTTCAGAATGCTGAAGTACAAGTTATGGCAGCACCAAACAACCTTACAAATGATGAAGGATGCTGGGAATTCAATCCAGCAATATTTGGAAATTCACAGGTATGCTCTTTTCTAATAAAGTGGGAAAAAAAAATGACATCTTGGATTCATTCAAAGTAGAAATTGGCTCATTGTATTGTCGATAGCCAGATAGTATTTTTTATCTATTTATTTTATCTGATAATACATTTCAGTCATGCTATTCCCTTTTGAGGTAAACAACTTTATACAAAATGCAGAAAAAAATTAAGAGCTGCAATATCTAAAGAAACAGAAATACAGTTTCTACCAACCCCACTGTTTTCTATTTTTTTGCTACTTTTGCGAATCATTCTTGACAGTTTGCTGCAGCTAAACCAAAACCTAAGAAGCTAATGTTGACTTAGGCAGAATGCAGGCTGGAGGACCCTGGGCCAGTCACTCTCTCTCAGCCCTTGGAAGAAGCGAACCACTTCCAAAAATGTTGCCAAGAAAACAATACAGATTTGTCTGTTTAGTTGCCTGGAGTAAAAACTTATTCCAGGTAATTATTCAGATAAGTCCAGTGTTCTGCATTTATTCATTTATTCAGTCAAATGCTGCATCCATCATACTGTCATAATCCAGTTATATATCATTTCTATCTATCTTTTGATTTAAAACCAATCCTTACTATCTCCTGGATTCTGTCATACTAACAAAGGGGAGGGGCTATGCATGCGGTTTTTACTACTTTCACTTCCTGTATTTACTACAAAGTAACCTTTTGTTGATTTACTTCCGTGCTGCTAACCATAACAATGTGGCCATCTGCCTTTCATCTTATGCCCCTCTGAAGCTCTTCTCTTTACCGACAGCGAGGGAAAAGTGGAGGGGGAAAGATGTGACACCTGGAATCTGGGTAATAAGAGGATTGAATGATTGTGCCGACGGAGCCGGACTGATGTTATTTTTCCTGAAGTTAACACCTAGAAATCTGCCGGTTTGAATCACCAGGAAGAACTATGAGGTGGGGGGCTGCTTGGGAACACTTTAAAACATTGAATGGTGTGTGTAGGGGGAAATCACTCAGATCCTGTCTAGCATGCCTTCAGTCAATTTCTCTTAATCAAAATTCCTGTTGGAAGAAACTGTTTCCAAGAGTTCTGTTTTCTTAAGATGTAGATTGAAGTGGGTCCTTACACATACTATATATTGTCTTGGTTTTTTTTTTTTAATCTTCTCAACTCAATTAAACTACACCTTTCTTAATATTCCCCTTCTCCTTCAGCCATTCATGTTCCTTTCATACATTTGACTTGTAATTCAATCCCCTTTATTATCTCCTAATCATCTCAAAGTATTGGTTCATGCTCATGATTGACTTTTGCATTCAATTCACATTCATTCTACAGCTGAACCATCTCCTTGTGGTCCCTACTCCTATTGCATTCAACATACTCTTATTTATTTATTTTATTTATTTTTATTCCATTTATATCCCGCCCTTCTCCGAAGACTCAGGGCGGCTTACAAGCTTAGCAGTAGCCTTCATTCTATGTATATGCCTGCTTGTTAGGGCTTTCACACACACCCCCAAGTGGCATTATTACAAAGTCAGCTTATTGCCCCCAACAATCTGGGGGCATGTTCCTCTGATATCAAATTCTTGCTCCCATGTAAGAAATGGGCAGGAGTACACATTTTCTATTCATCTAATAAACATTTTTCCTCATACCAGACCAGACCAGATACTAACCACTAACCTTCAACCAACATCTGCATGGCTTAGAATTTGTCCATTCACTTTCCCATCTTAGAAAACATCTACCAGGGTATACCGATTCATCTCCCCCACCCCAGTTTTTGCCATTTATGGGTAATTTGCAATCATTAGCTTCATTGTTCCTATCAAACAGACCTAACTCCAAATAGATTATTTGTTATATCATATAGTCTGTCAAACAATCATCGCATAACATTTGGGTATTCAACCAATGCAGTGTTATTAGCATATATTAGCAATATACATTCAGTACATCCCTAACCAACAGATATTTAATGTCACTGGAAGCATCCCATACTGTACAGTTATCCAGAAACACTTAAAACAAACAATGGGACATCTGTCTGCTCATATTGACCCATTATCTAATCATTACATTTCTTTCCATGTGCTTCTCTTCCATATGTTGCTGTTATAACATCTGGCAACCTTTGACTCTATATGTGTAGCAAACAATCTATACTTCACATCTATTCCCTTTATTGTACCTAACATAAAATAAGCTTTGTTATATTCATTTTTTTCAGTAACCTGTTGCCCAGCATGAACCTACAATACATTCTCAAATTATTTTCATTATCTCCTTTTGTACCTTTTCAGTTAGAATTCTCCCAAACACTTTTCTAGGTATTCTTAACAAGCTAATCATCTGTAATTTCTTTACACCCATTCTTGTTACCTTTTTATCTGTGTATATATATTTTTCTTCTGTTCAATCATGTTTGATTCTCAGAGACTACCTGGACAATTTTATTGTGAAAAACTACTATGGAACTTCTACTAAGAAATAAAGAACTGATACTTAATGAAAATTCTGGACATATTTTTATATAAAATAGTACAAGGAAGTAATGTGTTCTGGTTGCTTCAAGCTAACATCTGTGCATCATGAAATTGCTGCCATTTCTTTATCCCTATTTGTTATCCACAGGATTTATTTAACCAATAAATTTGAAATGATTTTTGCTCTGTGCGTGTCCTCACTTGTATCTTTAAATTCATATATACATAAAATTAGACATGAAAGAATAGCCAAACCATATAAATCATAAGCGCACTAAGGGCATTTTCTGAGTTACACAGTGTCCTTTTCAGTAGCCACCAGTGTACAATTAGTCAGATTTGGGGAAACAGGCATCACTTCAGGTTGAGATTCAGAGGCATCAGCTATTCCAGAAAACACATAGAGGTAAATTTCATGGTATTCAGAGCACATGAATCTAAGCAATGTTACAGCAGTATCATTAATGGTATATAAACCTGAGGGTTCCTTATAGGGATCACAAAGTAACATTGTTACAGTTAACAGGGTTGTATTTGGAAATATGGAACACAATTCAAAATTGCCTTGTTCTGGTCCTTGAGATTAATGATGGTTAGGGTGTTTTTGCCTTGGTTCCTTATGCCTCTATACCAAATCATGTTTGTTTGCTCATTTATTTCTTTACTTTGTATGTATGTATGTATGTATGTAATGTGTATATGTAGGTATAGGTATATCTATCGATCTGTCTGTCTGTCTGTCTATCTATCTATCTATCTATCTATCTATCTATCTATCTATCTATCTATCTATCTATCTATCTATCTATCTAAACAAACACTGAAGACCTGGCTGTTATCCAGGCATGAGAACTGTGTTAATTAAGTAATTAAATTTATTGGTTGCCCATCTTATTACAAGGTAACTCTGGGCAGTTTGAGTTACTAAAGCCCATCTTCAGAGAGAATGTAGGAGGGTCAGAAATAACTACAGACAGGTGGTCCTCCATTGCTATGGAATGGAGCCAGCACTTTGAATTTCATCCAGAAAACAGTTAGAAGCCAGTGCAGTTTATAAAGTAGGGGTGTTATGTAGACATATCACAATGTGCCCATTACTGCCTATACTGCTACATTCTGGACCAAATTCAGCTTCCAGATATTCTTGAAGGGCAGCCTCATGTATAGCACATTACAACTGTCTAATTAGTATGTTAATAAGATACTTGTGACCAAAGTAGAGTCTCTCTTGAGCACTCCCAAGGTGCAAGTGGCAGACTGGCCACAACTACTATCTGCTTCAAAAACGTAAGTTATGTATCTAGGAGGAGCTGTATGTGGTGCACCTGTTATGAGTGTGCTAATGAAACCTCCCCTAGTATCAACAGTGGAAAATCAATGGTTCCATGCTGAGATTCCTTATTCATCAATATCATTTTTATGTTGAAAGAAGAGAGGACTTTATCTGAAGGATGTAACCAGTGAGGACTATCCAGGCAGCTTCTACACTGGAATATTTCTTTTGCTTTAAGGTTTTTCTGTGAGTGACAGAAGCTTGCCAACTTTGGCTGCTGGCAAACAAACCAATTGTCAAGGTGCCAATGAATGAGACAAATCAAATTTCTGGCATAATTATTTATCTAAAAAGTCTTAGTAATGAAATGAAACATCGGCACTCATGGAGGGATGCCAGAATCTGAAATCTGCTCCCCCCAAACCCATCATAACACACACACAATTCCCGCCCTTACCTACATGTCATAAATCACATTATCCAATTAGTTTCACATATGAGGTCTCTCCTCCCATTCTGTACGCGGGCTTCTTATCTTCTCAAAATAGCTGTTAGAAAATTCCCTCCCTACAAAATTCAAAGTGAAGCAATTTAAACAAAAAGCTGTCTCTTACATTGTCAGTACAAAACCATGTCAACATTTGCAGCATTGACACCAATTTTAGTAAGGTAACAAATATAGAACAGTCTACTGCGAAATACCAGATATCGGGCATCTCTAGACTGGCTAGGCAAGAAAATTGAAGAACAGATTTCTAAGGACAAACATACTAACACAGAAGAATTCTAATAATTGATATGAATCAGATAAAAGGCCTATTTATAGTGAAATCAAATTTCAAATTTTTCTATTTCTTTCTTATGACCATCCATACAACAGACTAGAACACATTCTCCTTTGAGTGGAATGGATGATTTATTTATTTTTTTCTTGTTTTGATGGCACAATTGATTTGGGATCAAATTTTTTGTTTGTGATCATAGGAGACCTGGCTTTAATATTGTGGCCAGATGCTAATTTGAGAAGTAAAGGAAAGAAGAATTACAGAAGAAAAAACATGGTATGAACATATTGCCACCAAAAACAAAAAAACAAAAAAAGGGGGGGGATTTCTGTGTTGTCACCAGATGGTAATCAAAACTTAAGCAAATTTTTACTTTTTTGGTGTAACCTCTGGGGATATTTAATTCAGATGGAATTGATGTGGAGGAAAGGAGTCTTATCACAATCAAGACAGCTCAGTATCCTCTGTGTTTATGACTTGGCCAAACTTACTGTGTTTCCTGGTCTTATTTATTTATTTTTACTTTTATTTTTTTGCCTCCAAAAGAGGCACCAGGTTTTATTTTTGGGGGTGGGGGTCTTTTCCACTCACCTCGCAGCAGCAGCACCAATAACTCTGCCCAGCTGGCCCACTTCTTCTGCAGCCGAAGAAGCAGCTTCATCTGCAGTTGAGAACCGAGCTATGGATTCAATCCATATCTCAGTTCTTGGCTACAGAGGCCTTCCGGAAAGACCTCTGACTGTGAAATGCAGGCTGAGCTCCCTTCTCAGCTGCAGAATGAAGTTGTTCCTTTCCGTGAGGCAAGTGTCAATCCATGGGAGGCTTGGCTGCAATGGTAAGCTCCACACACACACACACCCAGCTTTATTTTTAGGAATGTGCCTCACCCTGAAACTTGGGCTTATTTGGGGGGTAGAGCTTAAATTAGGCCCACTCCCAAAAATTTCTGCAAAAGCCAGACTAATGGCAAAAACATCAGCTACTTGACTCCAGAAATTGATGTGGATCCAGAAGCCAGTTGGGCACATAAAAATTGCATGTAGTTGTGGAAAATAACTGTGAATGAACCTTTCACCCATTTTCCCTTAAGCTTTTTTTTAAAGTCAACTAAACTAATGGCCCTCACCTCATCTTGGGGTGATGGATTTCATGAGTTAATTAGGTGCTATGTGAAGCAATACTTTCTTTTGTCCATCCAGAGCACACTGCCAATTAGCTGTCAGTATGTGTATAATTAAAGTACAGCTCAGGGAATCAGAGAAAAGTCATTGAGTGCCACAAAGAGAAAGGACACCAGGTCTCTGTGAATTCTGAAGAATGTTTCATCAAAACTAGAACTCTGGTTTGACAGCATCTCTGCTGCCAAACATTGAGATCCTTTGGGATTGTTTTTAATATAACATCTTGGTTGCAGTTCTATCTTTCAAACCTGGCTTCAGAGATGGAAAGCCCAATATTAAACATTTCCTGATGAATATATTAATTATTCTTCTCCTGAGCAAAGATGTTCTTGGTGGAGAAAAGGGTGACAGTGTCACAGCTGAATTAGAGTCTTTTGCAAGTTTATTACACCATGGTTGACTCTCTCTGGGACAGAGACTCCTGCCCTGAATTGGGGGACTTGAAGTGGAGGAATCAGTCTACCCCATAATCTATCTAAGTGGAGATAAAAGCAAAGCCCAAGAAAACATGAGAATTTACAGTTTATCAAGCTGCAACTGTTTTAAATATGATGGATATATTTTTGTTTGCATTTCCTGCAGAAGAGAACAAGCAACAAAATCTGATTTCTTACAACCAAGAACATAATTTTTTTCTATGTTAGTTAATTCTCTGTATTTATTTATTTTATTAAATTTATATGCTGCCCATCTGACTGTCGTGTGACTCTGGGTGGCTTACAACATGATAAAACAATATTATAAAAATTAAAATATAGCCTTAGAATTAACAGAGAATTAGCCAAGATAGGGGATAATATACAACAGGGTAGAGGTGGGATCTTCTATTTAATCCACTAACTATGTCAAGAATGTTGCACTCCCATCTGGTCCCCAGGCCAATTGTCAGAGTCGAGTTTTAAGGCCCTTCCAAAAGGTCAGGAGTCGGGTGGTGGATCTCATCTCAAGGGGTACAATGTTGGCTCTTCCCTTGGATCCCACCAATCAGAATTCTTCGACTGATGGGGTCTATAGCATGTCACTTCTGTCATCACGAGTGAGATAGGCTAATTCCATTGGGATGAGATGGTTTTTCAGGTACCCTGGGAGCTCCTAGTTCCCCAAAAGGCCATATTTTGGACATCTGCACAATCCAAAGAGCAAGACCCAGTTGTTCCATGTGTTTCAGTTCTTCTGTGGGAAATTCATCTTTACATCTGAAACTGCTTAAGAATTATGTATAGCAAGATCTTTGACCACATTGTTTTTCAGCAATAGAGCTCTGTGTATGAAGGTTTGGGCAGAGGCAGTGTATAGCGGGGTGTCAAACTCGCAAGGTCATGTGACATGTTGCAACGTATCACATCTTTTTTTGCCATTGCCGGCAATGGGGTGACCGCGGTTTTTCTATGATGCATCTGGCCCGTGGGCCAGCAGTTTGACATCCCTCATCTATAGCCATCTTCAGAGCAAAAACTATAAATATGGAGGAAAAACAAGATGTGTGCTGTGGTTTTTCTCCCATGTAGATGTTTACTTGAAAGACCAAAGTATAAATGTAACTATGCTACCCTGAATTGAATTATTGAACATGCATGATCAGAACAGTTTAGACAAGTTTCCATTAGTGACAAGCTCTGTGCTTATTTTCATTGAAATTTAATTATATCTCAAAATTAGGCATTCTGGGAAAGCATGGCAAGATTAAAAGACTAGTCAAGGATATCATAATGCCCTCCATGCTTGGAATTTCAAATATAAGAGGAGTGTCATCATAAACATGTAGGTTTGTAAGATTCATGTAGGCCATCAAGTTCAACCCTTGCCCAATACAAGAAGAAGAAAAAAACATCCCTGATGGGTCACTGTCAATTCTCCCTGCTCAAATCCAATTTAAGGTGAAGGGCATCTTGCCCATTCTACTGTTGAACTATTCTTCTAGTTGTAAAGTTTTCCCTATCATTTTACTGGCATTTTCCTTCTTGTAATTTAAAATGATCACTCCATAACTCTGCAGTGAAAGAGAACAGTTTAATTAAAATAGCTGTTTCCTAGACAGCAGGTGTCAAAATAAATAAATAAATATGGTGGCTACAACTGTACAATACATGAAAAAGGGGTTGAGTTTCTGTCATATGGTTGTCATACCATGTTGTGAGCCTCTGAAAAATCTTTTTCTTATCTTTCTGTTGATGTTCCTAGTGCTGATGGGATGTTCTCAAAATTCCAGATTTGTTCCTTTGCTAAAAAAAAAAAAAAGGCTGGAGATCCCTGGAATAATTTCACTTAGACCTGACAACCCTATCAGTCTTCCCCCCAAATGGGTGCTGAAACTCTTTTATAGAGTTAAATTCACAGAGGAAAATGAGAGGCAATTACTTCTGTCGTGCTGATTAGTCTCTAATTTAGTCCATTAAATGCACAGTCTTGTTCTCACCAGTTCTATTGAGAATGTTTTTTTTAATAAATAAACAAACAAATAAATAAATAAAAATATGATGCAGGAAGATAATCTATCTTTCTAGCAGTTTCCATCAACTTTGTTTAATTGTAGCCTTTTAACAGCACAGAGGGAATGAGTTGTATACACCTCCTTCCTCTCTTTTAATTACTTCTATATTTTGTATCTCTGAAGGAAATAACTACTGATCTAATTGAAGGCATTTTATTTATTGTAAAGAGGGAGAAGCATGTATGAGATACAATTTAAATTAGATGTTCACAGATTATAAACACTTCAGTTACAATTCATTCTGTCTTTCTTTCAGATGTAAATGACAGACAGAGATGGAGAGAAATGAGGTGGGGAGAGAAGATACTTAACAGGGCTTAAAAGTTTGTGAACTCTTTTGAATAGTCAGGATTTCTGCATAAACAAGACCTAAAACGTGATCTGTTTTGTTTTTTCACACTAGTCCTAAAACTAGATGAAGAGAACCTTGTTAAACAAATGAGTCCAAACCATTATACTTATTCATTTTTTTATTGAGGAAAATAATTGAGAGCTACATATTTGTTTGTGGCAAAAGTATCAATAACTTGTGTGCCCACCCACCCACACCTTGGATAGTAATAACTGCATTAATTGTTGCTCAGCCTTGCATGTCAGCTTGGAGGCAATTTAGACCAGAGGTCCCCAAACCTTTGGGCATCAGGGACTGGTTTTGTGGATAGAGGTTTTTCCGCAGACAGGAGGGTGCATGGTTTTGTGTGCTGCCTGCATCTCACGGATGGGGCTTTGTTTGTTTGTGTGGGCCTGTTGCTGGCATGCCGTAGCCCAGTACCGGTCCATGGATCAGTGGTTGGGGACCCCTGGTTTAGACCATTATAAACAGAGGGGGGTCAAACTGGTGGTCCATGAGCTGGATGCATCACGTGCAGGCCACTCCCACCCCAGCTCTGCAAAGGCAAAAAAAACCCATCAAAATATGTCACGATACGTCATGTGATGTGATCGAGTTTGACATCCGTGATTATAAAAAACAGCTGCAACTCAAGGATGGTGGTAGGCTTCCTCACATGAACTACTCATCTCAGGTCATCTCATAACATTTCCATATGATTTGGTCAGACTATTTCAAAACATTAACTTACTTATTCTACCTTTATTATTTTTTTATAAATACCTCAAGGGGATGATAGGATTCTTTCTCCTATTTTGCTCACAACAACCTGTAACCATTTTTTGGTCATGCAATTTGTTTTAGATCATTGCCGGGTTCCTTAATTCACTTTCCCTTAAGCTTCAATTTACAGGCAGATATCAGGTATTTTTTTTGTAGAATTTGCTGGTACCATTCAGAATTCATAGTTCCAAAAATGATACCAAGCCCTCTTGATCCAGAGGCAGCAAAGCAGACCCAAACCATAATACTTCCACCACCATGTTTTAGCTAGGATAAGATTTTTATGCTAGAATGCAGTGCTTGCCTTTCATTAAATATGATACTTTCAACTCAAGCCAAAAGGTTGAATTTTTGACTTATCTATAGACAGAACATTCTTCCAATAGCTTTTCTGGCTTATCCACATGATCTTTCATAAACTGTAGATGGGCAGAAATGCTATTTTTGTCCTTGTAACCTTGCCACACACAATATTATTATTATTATTCTATTCTTCTGGAAGTGGTCTCATGAACACTGATGTTTGTTAATGCAATAGTGGTCTTTTATCCTTTATATGTTACCCTGGGGTTCTTACAGATCTCCCAGAGTATTGCAAGCCTTATTCTTGGTGTGATCTTGGTTAGTCAAATCCATTCTGAGGAGGATAACAATGATGTTGAATTGCCTCCATTTGTACACAATCTGCCTGTCAGTGTATTGCTAGAATCCAAACTCTTTGGAAAAAGTTGTGTAACCTTTTCCAGCCAGGTGAGCATCAACAAATATTTTTGGGAAATCCCTCAGAATATCCTCCTTTGTTCAAGCCATGATACATTTCCATATATTTGTGTTATAAGGCTCAGCCTCTAATAATGAATACCTGGAATTCTGTTCTTTATATAAGGCAGGTCAACCCATGCTCACACATGATTATCATCCCATTCAAACACCTGGCTCTAATTTTATTTTTAAATGAGCAGGAAGGTTCACATATTTTATCACACACAAATATTTACCTTTGGATCATTTCCCATAATAAATAAATGAACAAGTATAATATTTTCACTCATTTGCTTAATTAGGTTCTCTTTATCTAGTTTTAGGACTTGTGGAGAACAGATCACCTTTTAGGTCATATTTATGCAAAAATATTGAAAATTCAAAGTGGTTTAACTTGTCATAGAAATATTTTATGCCAGTTTTTTTTCATATTTACTAGGTCTGAAAGCAGCCTTTTTAATTTAAAAAGGTGATCAGGTGCTTCTTTATAAAATATATAAGGAATATAAATATCCTTGGACAGAGTGCCTGTTTCTCTACAATATTGCAATTAATTTACTCTTACACTAAATCCTGCTACTTCACATGGATCATAGTTAAGTCAATTTTTTTTACTCAGTTTGGTGAAGAATAATTTCATTTATTTTATTTTCCCAAGGAGAATGGCATGTTGAGTGAAAAATAGTAATAACAATAGCACTTAAATTTATATACAGCTTCACAGTGCTTTACCGCCCTCTCTAAGCAGTTTTACAAAGTCAGCATATGGCCCTCAACAATCTGGGTCCTCATTGTCCAAACTCAGAAGGATGGAAGGCTGAGTCAACTTTGAACCAATGACAATCAAACTGCTGGCAGCCAGCCGCCAGCAGAAGTAGCCTGCAATACTACTGCATTCTAACCTCTGCACCACCACAGCCATGTAATATTGTTGCAATTATTTAGTGATGAAGCACTCAAAGGCAGTGTGTGAATGTTCAGGTTTTCTTGTCCAATCTTCTCTCCATCAATCATCAGCACACTGACTTCTTGTGCTTCCATTCTATCATAAGGGAAGACATCAGAAAGTCCAAGACCCTTTTTTTAGTATTGAATTTCCTGTGATGGTTAAAAGACAGACATATCCTTCAGAAATTATTTGAAAATATCTCTTTCCTCTAGACATTTTGGGAGAAATATTCAAATTGCAGACAATTTTGAAAGGCCATTTGTACCCAGTTCTTTAAATCTATATTCAGATATCATCCAACTGTGTCAAGTCGTAATTCCCATTTTTATGAAAAGTCTCTTCCCAACACATCTGGAAAGCAGCAGAGCAAAGAAAGCTGATGTTAATTTATAAAGTCACTAATGTATGTTGTGTTTTTATAGTGATTTTTGTTAATTCTTAATAATAATCTACTTGCTATGCTTCCAATTTGATTTTGCTAGCCATCCGGATCATTTTCTTTAATGAGAAAGTGGTTCTAAATATTTTAGTGAATAAATTAATAATAACAGCAAAACTATGTTCAGAAGTAATAGGAATTTGCTACACTAAGGACATTTAAAACTTGCCTTGCTATTGCTGATAGTTTATTCCCATGCATTGCCACACTGCCACAGCATATTCAAACCAAGACTCATAAAAGTGGCTATGTGATTTTTGCAATTTAGATCCACATAATTGTACATCTCACATATTATTATCTACCACCAGCCTCAAGTTGTACATTATTATCTCCAATAAAGCAAGTGTAATACAGACCAGAAGAAATCAGTTATAATAAAACAGATAATGGCTCTTCCTATGTGCTACTATAAACTCTTTAATCTGCATAATTAACCACAATACCATTGAGAAGGCAGTAGAATGTTAAAAAGCATAAACTAATACATTTTGCAATCAAAATATTGAAGTCATGACAATTATAAAGTGGCAATATTTGGAAAATACTTTTAACCAGTTCATTAAAAAATCCAGTGGCTGTATTTCAGTGTGTTTTAAGCCTAATTAATATTAAACTTAGTTAATTATATTGGTTAAGACCATAGCCTATTTATTTTGGGTCTGACTCCTCCAAACTTACTATTTTCTTTTGCAGTGCTTTGAAATGGGATAACTTCATCTCAACCTTTTCAGGTAGACTACATAATTAAACAATCTTTCTAAGACTACTACTACTATTTCACAGAATATTAACAGAATTTTGCAAACATGTCAGAAATATTTTCCTCACCTCTTAAACCAAAGAAAATCAAGGTGGTATAGTTATGAGTTTCCTCCTCACTCCCTCATCCTTTTCAGATCTAAGCTGGTATTTATATAATCTCCATTTGACTCTACATTCATGCCTCATTTAACTGATTATTTCCCACTGAATGTAAATATTGCTTTTTACATCTCAACTCACCCTAAAGCAGTGGTTCCCAACCTTTTCTATATCTCACACCCCTAGAACGCTTCTGATATATTCTTGAACCCCTTACAAAAGTTTGAAATAATGGCAACAAATTATGCATATACACTATAATTTTGAAAACCCAAGTTTTTGCACCCCCTGGAATATCGTCTTGCACCCCCAGGAGGTACGAGCACCACTGGTTGGGAACCTCTGACCTAAGGGCTCCTTCAGCAGAAGTAGTATCTTCACAGCTTTGCAGGTTAAACACTCCATTTTTCTTCCAGATGACCAGACACAACACAACATGAGGGAAGGTTGTGGATGAGGACTAGTGATGTAATTTTTCTTGTATGGGCTAATCACGAGAAGTGTTCTGTTACTGTGAAACCTGTGACAGCTGAAGGCTGAGTAGATACCACCTCACATCTTACTGCTTGTTTCTTATTCACTGAGAGGACAGGATGAAGATGAATGTTGGTTGACTTGATACTGTTTCTGAGAATGAAACTGAAGGTGATATAGAAGGGACTCATCCCTTGCCATTCAGACACAGGTACATAATTAGATCTCTGTGTCAACATCATCCACATCCATATTTATCTACCTATTTCTATTTATTAGGATATGTAGTAACAGGATTGATGTGGCTTCAGAACTGTTTGCTGATCTCCACAATACAGATTAATAAAACATCTGCGTAGTTCTTATACAGATAAGAATAGGAAGAAAAAGGGAGGGAGGGGAAGATACAACATTGCCAGTAGGATTCCAGATATAAATTGTAAATGTAATCCATGCTATCCTTTCGTTTATTATTGTTAGCTGCAGCTGTAAACAGACAAAAACAAATGTGTTTATAACTACAAAGGGAAGTGCTAAAAAAACCCGCCCTCTCCCTTCTTCTTTACTTTATTTAATGGTTGAATGTGTTCATTAGAAGCATCCTTGTAAGCTCTTATCCACTTCTAAAGACTTGTTCTAGAAACTGGCAGAAAGAAATTGCACATATAAAAAGAGAGAGAAAGAACATAGGGAACCCCTTCTTATGGACTCGCTTTAGCCTATTCAGAGCTATGTGAAAGATTATTTCTATCGGGAAAACAGGAAAACGATGTTTGTTTTGGGGATGAGTGGGTGGGAAAATGCTATTTAATTGTCAGTTAAATATAGAAGACTTGCATCATGTATGAATGAGTATTTAGCAGTCCACGGCAATTGTACATTTTTTAAATGTTTACCAATGTGTTGGAGCAGCTCCTAACAGTATGGGTAATGAAGCAATTGCTTTGAGCAGTGGGCTGTGACAGGTAGTGAAGTGGAGCGAAGTCTTCACCTGCAGCTCTTTTGAGCAACCATTCAGAGCAACATAAGATGCACAGTTCATTGACTGTCCTAGGTAGTACCATAGCAATATATATGTACGGTGGCCAACTGGGAAAGAACATAAGAGCACTTTTGTCTTTGGACATGTCTAGTATTTTCTGTAATGCCCCAAAAGCTAAGTCCAATAATGTTAGAGAATGCCTGGAAATCCAGCATTCAGACATATCTATCATCGTGTATATAGAGATAAACAACATCTACATACCATTCAAAAGAGATTATTCAAAAACTAACACCTCTGCACCTGTAATCAACAATCAGATAAGTAGGCTTTACAATAAGCAGTAAACAATACCCCAGTCAAGGAACCACCAACTCAAGTAAACAACAGCCAAATCAAGGAACCATCAAGAATACTCCATTGACAGAGCAAGCCACTAATATATACTGCTCAAAAAAATAAAGGGAACACAAAATAAGACATCCTACTATTAAATACAGTACATTGTGTTGTTTAAGTGTTCCCTTTATTTATTTTTTTGAGCAGTATATTAAAAGAGGACAAATTCCACTTCTTTCTATCACTGATGAAGTTACCTAGTTGGGTAGTGAAACATTTGCAAGAAAACCACTAAGATCAGAGAGCACCAAGGACCCCATACTCCCCCAAAAGTTCCATGTGCATCTACATCTGTGCTTAAAAATTCAACAAATCTACAAATCTGTAGAGGTGCCATGCTCTACCTTCCATCCCAATGAGAGATCAAATAGATATGTTAAAATATATAAATAAAAATAAATAAATAAATATAAATAAACATGGTGACAAATGTTAACCATATTTATTCCATAGATTATTTCTAAGCAAAAATGAAAAATAAAATGTGTAAAAATGGGGTGGGAGAAAAGACCTGCAGATAAGATTTTAAGGTTCCTTTGATGGAGGCAATTTACCTATTAGGATGTCCACTGAATCACTACTGGTCAAAAGGATGAATTAGTATTTGTTTACAAGGTTTGGGATTCTGAAGTCATGAGTATATATATTGTGCACATAGCTGAGGATTTTGAAGGAAATGGAATCAATTAAATCTGTGTCAATAATAATGATCTACTAGGAGATAACAGCAGAAATAAACATCTACTGTCAATCATAGATTCCAAGTTTGGGTGTTAATTAAATGCAAACATAGCAACTGCATAAATAGACAGATTAAGAAGGATGGGACAACCTAAAGAGAAATCATTTAATTATATGAGATTTCTACGGAAGTTGGAGAAAGACTTGATTAAGTGGGAAGCCACTGGACAGTTAAAGGTCAGAAGAACTGGAAAAATGAAGATTATCATCATCTGTACTCATCTTACAAATGAAGGCAGAGTTAAAAGTGTAAGGATGTACAGTAGGTGGCTTTAAATATGGAGTGGATAACCTGGATCCTCAAGGCCATCTACAATTTCCAGACTTCTGTAATTAAACAGTGAAACTTCACAAAACCAGAAGAAAATACTTACATAAAATGTTATAGGTGGCCCTCAACCCCACACCACATTTCATGTGATCTGAAATAGAAAACATTGCTGCTGGTATTTTGAAATTGTGAAACACTCTGGTGTTGTATCGTGGAATAAAGGGATGCTGGTATAAGAAATGAATTATGGGAATAAGGTTACTGGTGTGGCCAATAATAGGACTGCTTATTAGCAAAGCTTGAGAGAGTTGAAGGAAGACAGGAGAAAGGCCTAGAGAAGATCCCTGCTATATTCTAGTATAAGGTGATTGTGGTGGAATGTAGTCTCGATTCCCAGGAGGGAGGGAACCTATTCCAGAGGAGCAAAAGACAGTGAAGTTTAGATCGATTGTCTGAAAGAAAGAGAGTCAAAACAACTCTTCTCTAGTAGTTTACAGAGTATATGTCTAATGGTAAGTAGTCTGCTTTAGTTTGGCAAGAATTATGTCTATAGAAGAAAAACAATAAGGGACACTACTTAGAAGAACCTCAGCATGTCACCTTGGTTTTTGGAGCCTGACAATCACTCTAGTGTTCTGCAGCAAAGTTGTCACTGAGAGAAATAGGACTACCATATCTGGGCTGCAAAATTTAAATGACCACAAGATGTCTATGGAGATTCTCAGTTATCCAAGTCATGGTTATCCCAAAGGTGCTTTTTCAAAAGGCAACTGGACTTTCTTTTTCCTTGAAGACATTCCACTTCTCATCCAAGAAGCTTCTTCCATTCTGACAGTCAGAACTGAAGAAACATTTTGGTTGAGAAACAAAATGTCTTCAAGGAAAAACGAAGACCAGTTGCCCTTTGGAAATCATTTTGTGATGACTACTAGATGGTATCAAAGAAACACAGGAATCTTTCATTCTTTGTCTGATGGCTGTCCAGGTGTTTGCAGCTCAGATATGGTACCTGCAAAAGAAAGGTTGTGGCAGGGATCCATTCTCTGAGCTAGCTGTTTGTTTCCTGAAGTTTAGCTCCTGGACAGCAAGCTCGGAGAAGCTGCTGCCAAAACCTACAACCTGAGCCACAAATATTCTCAACAATCTCTAAGAAAGGTTATATTTTTCAATAAAGGGCTATTGAAGAATAGCCTTCAAATCTTCAAGGAAAGCAAACCATCTTCTATGCTGTTAGATCCTAAGGAGCAACATTGATTAGAAAGGTGAGCATCCTCAAGAAAACAGGGAAGCAAATGATGGCAGCTAGCCATCAGCCCATGTGGGGCATTTACAAAGCCTTATCACTGAGAGATGAAAGAGATTTTCCTGTATGCTGGTAGCATCAAACTGCCTGATGATCTGGCAGATGTTAAAGAATTAATCAGACTACAAAAGCCTTTCCTATCTAGATAGGCTCAAAAGCAATTTATACCATGTGGGTGAGAAGACAGGCTAGAGACAGACAGGGCTGCACAAGAAAAGAAGGGAAGGTCATTGTGGCAAAACAAATAGTCTGTCTCACTGAAGTTAGATTTGGAAAGGAAGGTTTTGGCCTGAATACAAGGAACACACCAACAGCAGGTGAGCAGAGCTGCAGCATGGGACATAAAGCTTGTGAAATCTTGTGAAGTACTTTTCCCCAAGAAAACAGACAATCTGGCATTTGGGGGGAAAAAAAGATGTGTGTGGGGGGGGGGAGAGAAAGAGGATGAAAGAGAGATAGGTAACAGGTGTCCAGCAAGATGAAAAGGGACTTTGCAACTATAGGGTGAAAGGAAGATGATATGGTGAAAGAAAAAGCATTTTTTGGAGTACAAATGGAAAACAACTCTGATGTGTATTCATTATATGTGGGAGATTGACCATGAATAAGCATTAATATTCAAGTGGATAGGCAGTGGGCCTATTTTGGAAATACAGTGCAGTTACTTAGTTCTGACATTTAAGAATCATCACTGCTTCATCCCCAGCTTCCACTAAAAACCAAGAGGAGGGGAGAGGAAATTCAAAATGATATGCAAAACACATGATCAAAGAATGAGATCTATATATAAAAAAGCAGCTTTGTGTTTTCAGAGCATTTTACTGACTAGATAGATAATAGAGGTATGTTTCCATTTCAGATTCTAATAGCTTTGGACAGATGTTTCTACCAAAGTGGACTCTTGGTGTAAGATCTGCAAAGCTTTGTTTAATGATCCAAATATAGGATGACACAAAGATGTAGACAAAAGATGGGTTCATGTTGTCTGCTGAGTCAACGTATTGCCTTGTTTGAGGCTTTGTATGATATGTGAACTCAGCCACCAGGTCTCCAAATGTGGATATAATGTATTCCTCCCAAACTCTTCATTGAAAGGAAAAGAAAGGCTGGGGAGAAAACAAAGCAAAAGTATTGAGTTGTGACTGAGTCTGTAATTTTGCATTGTGACCAGCTGAGGACCCAGAAGCCTAAGACCACTGTGTTTTGAAGGAGGGAAGCTACACTTTTTTAGTATTCAATATTTTTCTAGTTTATCTCTCTAAGCAGCTGAACATGATTTTTTAAAGGGTGCTGTCTGCCAGCTTAGGAGGATGTGGCATGAGCTGCTTGTTTGCAACCTTCATATAGGAAAATGTGTGATAGAGAAGGCAGAGGGGAGATAAAGAACCAGAGGAGAAAGATTTTCATAGTGGCAGTAGCAACTGGCAAATGTAGAGAGAAAGAAGTCAACAGTAGCAGTTGGTGCCCAATGAGCTTAGTGGGAGTACAGACATTTGGCTCTCAAATTCCTGTAGATGCTTGTCTGGATTTAATTTTCTGGCAAAAGAGTTTTTATTGCATCAAAATAAATTAAATGACAGTAACAGGAACCAGTAAGGGACGCGGTGGCTCAGTGGGTTAAGTCGCTGAGCTTGTCGATCAGAAGGTTGGCAGTTTGGTGGGTCGAATCCCGAGTGCCGCGTAGCAGAGTGAGCGCCTGTTACTCGTCCCAGCTTCTGCCCACCTAGCAGTTCGAAAGCACATAAAAATGCAAGTAGAAAAATAGGGACCACTACGGTGGGAAGGTAACAGCGTTCCGTGCGCCTTTGGCATCTAGTCATGCCGGCCACATGACCACGGATAAGTCCTCGGACAAGCGCTGGCTCTTCGGCTTTGAAACGGAGATGAGCACCGGCCCCTAGAGTCGGAAACAACTAGCATGCATGTGCGGGGGAACCTTTACCTTTACCTTTAACAGGAACCAATGAGTTACAATAGGTTGAGCCAAGTAGAGGGAGAAGGGAACGGGAGAGGAAATGGGGAAAAAAGCAAAGAAAGAAATGTGTGAGGAGGAAGGTGTATTCACACAACATTCTTAACTTAGTTAATGAAGTACTCTGTTTTCTGGTTTGGCACAATACAGTGAGCCCTAAACTGCAACCTAATTGGCCAAGATTACAAAACACCTCTAAACAATAGGGTTATCTATAACACTTTTCACTCATAGAGTCTTCAACCTCTTGCATATGAGGGATGACCAGCTGCTTCACCTAGCATGACTGAAGTGGTTGCCCATCTGTTCTGCCCTGCACATAACTGGAGGGAAGGGAAGGGGAAGGGGATTTTCCACACCAGGAGTTGCAGAGAAAAGAATAGGAATGATACATATAAACTTTGTCATGTTTGCCACATCAGCAACCTGTTTCATCTCAAACCTAGAACAAACAAGTAATTTTATTTCTGCCAACTGTGTCTGATGAGAAAGGTTCAGCAGAATCTTGAGAATGCAATAGTTTGTTTCAGGTTCCAAACAAAACCTGTCTCCCATTTTGCACCCAAACTTTGCCATAATATTTGTTTTGATATATTTTCTTGAAAGCTAAAGATTACAGAGATGAGGGGCAAATGACATAGAAACCTCCTAACTGTCCAACAAAGAGTTTAAATAGGAGTTGTGATAGACCGGAGGGTGGGGGTGGGTGGGGGGTGGTAATGATCCTTTTATGACTTGTGGACTTTCAACTCCCAGAATTTTGATGTCTCTGATGTCTGATGCTGGCTCAGGAATTCTGGGAGTTGGAGTCCACAAGTCATAAAAGGGTCAACATTCCCCACCCCTGGTTTACCACTCCTGTTGTAGACTAATGCCAAAAGTCTCTTAAATTTACTTTAAAACTGTATTGTGAAACCTTTATTTAACAGATAAAATTTAGCTACCTTTGAATGCAAAGTACCACATTTTCATCTGGAAATCCCCCAAATAATGTTGGTTGTATCCAAAATAATGCAGATGATTCAGTTACCTAGGGCACAGATGATGTTATCAAATAGGATCATGAAAAGTCTGCAAGCAAACAACCTTGCTCAGAGAGCCCAAACGCCTCTGCAGTTAAAGTTAAGTTAGTTTTACCTTAATTTTATGATGTCCATGGTGAGTTACATCATTTACCCAAATACCTCAAATTATGTCATTTGCATACATTTACATTATTTGCATAATGACATCTTTAAGCAAATGACACAAAATGTCATTTGTAGCTATGTAGTTTAGCATTTACTGGCTACTTGGGAGTCTTAGGTTCCCTATATATGGAAGTGTAGCTGTGACATTGTATACTATCTGTTAATAGTCCCTGAAAAGCCACTGTAACATTTTAGAATACCACTGATTGCTTTCCAGCTACTTAGTCTGATTCACCACTTCAGAGCAGAGCCCCACTTCAATTTCAGATCTACTTTGATGGGGTGATTCAGCTGAACTTTTATCAAACTGAACCACTTCTTCAAAGCTTTGCACAGCCTACTTACCAAGATAAACACTAACCCAACTTACCATTTTCTCTCGCTCTCTCACTCTCTCTTTGTTTTGGTATAAGCACCTTCTACATCTTTACCTGACCTGGTTAAGTTAAATGTGTGCTGTAAGAACACAAGAAATATAATTCAAATAATATTCCATAAGAATGTCAAGTGAAAGCAATCTGAGTGAAGACTGACAGAAAGGAACAATACAAAACAAGGAATCTGAGATCCTTTGTCCAGAATTAGATATAGATTCAAATATATTTTGGCTGTCTGCTATGATATAAATAGATCTAGCTAAACAACAAGTGTTACTCTGGTCACAGTAATATTATATTATTCCAGATGTTGATGAATTATACATCCCTGGTACCTTTTACAATAGGCCATGAGGACTGAGTCTATTTTAGTGATTTTTCAAGGGCCACATGTTTGCACTTCATTTCCAAGTATTTTCAAAATAGGCAGACTGGAGCATTCTGAGAAATTCCAGATTTCTGCATTGTGCCTACACAGAAGAAGTCTGAGTTGGAGCAGAATTTCCCAAACTTTCTGGCTTTGTGGATCAGCAGAGGATGGGGAGAGGACCGCAGAATCGGCCGGGCAAGCATGGGAGCACATGCAGCTCGATTTGACTGAGCGGCATGCATGTTTGCCTGCCACTCACACAAATGGAAACCATGTGTACTTTCTCACCTGCTGGTCTCACAAGTTTCTACAGCCCAGTTGCAAATAGCTCATGGCCCACTAGTGCACCACAGCCAAGAGGTTAGGGACCCCTGAGTTAGAGTGACTGACTAGGCTTGAAGTAAACACTGGAATCAATCAGAAAACCACCTGAAGTTCTTCAAAAGTTTCTTGCATTAACTCCTTTTGGGAAAGAGACATCCTGACAAAAAAGGCATTGTTAGACTTCTTCTGTCTGAATTTGTCTAAAGCCTTTTAAAGGTAAAGGTAAAGGTTCCCCTGCATATGCGTGCTAGTCATTTCCGACTCTAGGGGCCGGTGCTCATCTCCGTTTCAAAGCCGAAGAGCCAGCGCTTGTCCGAGGATGTCTCCATGGTCATGTATGTTAGGCATATGGTGTTAGCCTACAATGTTGGGTTGAAAATATATTAACCATGATGTTATGTCTTTAAGATGTTAATTGGCCAATGGGTGTGTAAGTGTTCTCATGGCCATAAGAGGGAGCTAGTAACGTAGCTTCTTTCTCTCTCTGAATTCACTACTCTCTACTATTACTGTTTTTGCTCTGTTACCTGAACTGTGTATTGACCTCTGGACCGGTAAGAAGACTTTGTATTTGGATTACTACTTGGACTGTTGCTACTGTGTATGACCTGGACTGTTTATTTTTGACCGTGCATTTTTGTTTTTACACCACCTCAAAAGTAAACTACTTTTTGCTTTTACAACTCAGTGTACTCTTGTGTTTACTGTTTTACTCTTACTGCTCTCAGTACCCTTCCTTGTCTGTGCAACTCTTTGGTAGCACAAGGAGACCTCTGCACAACAAATCCTTAACAATGTTATGTTATGTTATGATTGACAGCCAAAATAAATAATTAGCGTGCAGCAAATCAACCACATGGATCTGTCAGTTTTATTAGACCACCATTTACAGATTTAAAAAATGAAGCAAGCTGCCAGAAATGGCTTGAGCTTAGCATCTTAATTCAAGCTTGACTGAAAGCAAAATCTTTGATGAGATCTCACTCTCCTGTCCCTTTCCTGACATATGCTTGAACTGAAGCACCATATTGCTTATTAGCTTCCTCTTCTATTTCTTTTTCCCATCACTGATAATATGCCCCGGTGGCTGACCATAATAAAAGAAGTCAGCCCTGTTTTAGCCCAAATACTTTGACTGATCAGATGCCTTGTTTCACAGCAAAAGCAAACTCTTGTATTTACAGCTAAGTAGCTAAAGATTCAGTAGATTATGGAGTCATTTAAACTGGTAGCAAAATAAATTGGGCTGTAAAAAAAATGTCCCAAAGTAGTATTTTCATCTCTACCAGAAAACAACAGATCTGCTCAGGAATAAGTTCCAGTCTGAAAATTCCCCTGCAGTGTTCATTAGAAGCTTCTTGTCTGAGGTTTAGTCCAGTTTACTGCTTCCAATTGAGTGTTCTGAATCTGGTGAAGAGACTCCTCATTGCTTCATCTGCTCCATCCATTCTTTTCTTTCTATTTGGTATATCGAAATAGCATAGTTCAATTCATAAAAATGGATGGCAAGTGCAAAATGTCTTTGCCAAGCAAATTAGTCTTGCAAATATATTCTATGACACATAAAACATCCCCAATCATACATGCAAAGGCAAGGGAAGACAACCTAAGAAAATAGTAGAATTCTGCTATTTGTCAGTGTTAGAATATAGTTCTTTTATGAAAGCTGAACAGATTGTAATTCTACAGCACAAGCCTGGGGTGAAACAAGTTGTACCTCCTGATGTAAATCCTAAAAGATAGCTACTAAACTTCTCCAATAAATCTGAAAAATGGTATTGAGTCTTTCAAGTGAATTTAGATTAAGGCTAAGCAACTCCAGCTGGCAATTCAGGGGTAAGCTGGAGAATCACACCTGTGTAGAAGGTTGAAGCCCACAGTGGGAAATCATGCAAATTCCAATGTCATGCCTATGAGCAAGGTCAAAATTCTGTCCTTTTTTTCTTGCATATCTGGGAAATGGGAATTTGTATTATTAGTTCATTAGCTGGGTGGGAGCTCGTAGCCAACTATGACTGTCAAAAAGAAACCAGTTCATTTGGACTAGTTAATATCTAGATGCGGCCATCAGGGAACATCGACCATAAACTAGATTAGTAATAATAGTAATAATACTAATACTAATAAGAGGAGGAGGAGGAGGAGGAGGAGGAGGAGGAGGAGGAGGAGGAGGAGAAAAACTAGATGAAATTACTAATTTCTATCTATTTTTTGTAATGACCAGATTTTGGGGGGGGGGGGTGTGTTCCATCTCAATGTGTCAAATCTTTTTTTTTTTGCCAATTAGATTTTTGAAGGAATCTCTCACACAGATATGCATGCAAAAGATGTTCAGAAGAGGCATATGCGAATCTCAGGTTGACATATGTCCTATTCCTTCTGAATCTTGTAGAAAATAAAATACCATAACAAAACAGTGGCAATTAGGAAGTCAAGTCCTGATGACTTGAATCTGAAGTTCCCCACCTGAAGAGGTAAATGGAAGCAAAGAATGTTTTTAAGCAATATTTGCAAATAATATTTAAGCTTCATCTTGTCAACTCTTACAGAACGAACTGATGCAACTAATACAATAATTGCTGCACTTTATAGCCCAGCTAAGCCAATCACCTATGTGACACAACACTAACCTCTCCTATAAATCTCAAGCTCAAGACACCTTGTCTTGATCAAATGGGCAATTAAAGCGAGAGCCATCTATGTAACTTTTAAGAGTTAACACTGACTTGATGGCACACAATAAATATCACTCACTACCCACCTGCCAAGGATATATCTTAAAAAACTTTCAACTACAACATATTTTACATTTTGGAATGCAATTTGTGACATGGATAAGCTGATAAGATCTAGCCATGTAGGATTGATTTAGCTGGTACATGGAGGTGAGCTACATGTAAATCCTAGGGTTTAGGGTTATATTGGCAAGTTGAAGGAGGGGGGGGGACCTTGAAAAAGACAATAGCAAACTACTTTATGCATTGTTTTGCCAAGAAATCCACACATGGATATGTTCATGTCCCAAATGAATCTTGAGTTGACTTAGTAAGCCTACATCAACAACAAGAATGGAACAAAGAGATAAATCAAGATCTATTTTTAATTGTGCAAATAGAAACATAAAGGCAGCCTTAGGGCCAAAACACATATCCTATGGAGAGGGAAATCAAACACTTTTGACTCCTTTGGTTAATTCTGGATTAGGGATGCAAAACATTTTTCTTCCATGCTGAGGGTTGCACTTGGTCTTCCCCAAGAGACTGTAGTGTAAAAAGTGGGTGGGGCCCTACAAAGAAATGAACAGGACCAAGGAAAAACTGAAATAGGCTTTTTCAGTGAGTTTATATTAACCCTGGATTAATGGCATCCATTGTCATAACATTGTTCCCCATGCATTTAGTGTTTTCCCAAAGCTGCCATATTAAAATATATGGTTTTATTCTGCCATCTTGTCCTGGACTCTCAATAGTACAACCCTCTGGAGTTGCATCCAGTTCAAGAATTATCTTTATATATCTTTCACCCTGTTCAGGAGCTGTTATTTTCCCCAAACACACAAACATTGGACAGCAGTCTCAATTCTCATTTCTATCTGAATATCAGCAATCATAGCTGGATTTCATCTGTCCCTCTTGGTCAAAAAATAACTGGTTCTCTTGTAGCTAAATAGCTTGAATTTTCTCAAGTGCTGATAGGCAAACACTCTGTATATCTAATTCTAATAGGAGTTAATTTAAGTCATTTGTCACATGCAGCAAAGGAAATAATTAACAGGCAGAAATAAACAATGGATGTGATGTGGAGGATGCAAGGAGGAAGGAAGCTTGGTATTTGTAAGCTAGGTTGTCATAGAAACAGGGCCTGAACTGTCTGTATTACAGTCTGGAGAAGGTTGCAAAGACTGGATTTTTCAGCAAAAGGATGAAAAATCTGCTTTACAGGTCATCTACCATGAGTGTCTATATTTCTGTGTTAATTTTAGAATTTTTTTACCTCAGCTCCAGATGTGCAATTCTTTTCTTTAAAAAAAATCACTTTGGACTATTATTACTACGTATTATCAGCCATTATCATAATCACCATCTCATCATGACAAATGAAATATTTGGCAATTAGATGATTGGAAATTATATCACAAGTGAAAGACTCACTTCAGTCAAGCTGAACTCTCCATGACTAAAAGGCTAATTGCTTTGGACCATTTGGAAATGGATTGGCATTGTTTTCTCTGGGAATATATTTTCAACTGCCCAGACTATTCAACAGTCCTTGGATATCCTGGTGAGTTTATACAGAGCCATGTACAAATAGGTGGCTGTAATTGTAGGTTGTAACACAAATGATAGCAATAGCACTTACATACCACTTCACAGTACTTACAGCCTTCTCTAAGCAGTTTACAGAGTCAGTATATTGGCCTCAACAATCTGGGTCCTCATTTTACCAACCTTGGAAAGATGGAAGGTGAATTAACCTTGAACCAATCAGAATCCTACTCTTGACAGTGGGCAGAATCAGCCTGAAATACTGCATTCTAACCATTGCACTACCACAGTTCTGATGTTACCTAGTTTGATAATGGAACACCTAGTTTGGTAAAGAAAACCACTAAGCTCAGAAAGCACCAAGGACTCCACAAGGTGGTTGTAGAAGAATTTAAACATAGAGAGAGGACAGAGATTATTGTGCAGATGATGCTGTATTGCTGTGAATAATAGATAGATTGTATAATGCAACAAAAAGCATGGAGCTAAAGATTAATACATCAAAAATCAAGAGAGGTATCATAACACAATATCATCAGGATATTATCGTAATCATCTAAATACATTTGCACTCAGCAAATAAAACTTACACAAATTAAACCTTGGTGAACCAGGTTGACCTTTTCAGAAGTTAAGAGTCTTGAAATGGGCTCCACACCAACTTTGTTGGTATGACCAGATACCTGGTCATATTGAAGGAAACTGCATCCATGTAGTTGTTCCTTGGATTTACCATAATGAGATAAGAGGCCCCTCAACACCCTTATTTCTCCTGGTTTATTCTTTCACCCTCTTTTATTTGTTTTTTAGGAACTATAACTGATTTCATTTTCTATTCTGCACTCAGTGACCAAAGGACATTGAGAGATAAAGTAATAGCAGCAGTCAAGATCAAGCCCTCAAAGTCTGTACAAAGTTGTTGCCAAAGAAAAATCAAGTTTACTCTGGGAGGCAAAAGCAGATGTAACATAGCGAGAAGAATATAGAGAGCATAGTTATGGTTCGGTAAGGGGACCAGAAAGAGGAACTTTGTAGAGATGGAAGAAGTGGGATTTGAGGTTCACCAAAAACATCTTCTTTCTCCTCCTTAGAATCCAGTGAGTCATGACACCTAAAAACTATGGCAAAGCTCCTAACAGGCAACAAGTGTGTGTGTGTGGGGGGAAATACAAAAGAGAGGAATTATAGTTTCTTCCTCAGCAGAATTATTCAAATCCTTCTCCCACCCTGTGCTAACTTCAGGTTTATGAGAGTTGTGGAGTCCAAATAATTATCTTTTCCCTGCTCCCTAAGGCATCTATTTTTGCTTGCCTTCCTTCCAACTATCAACATGTACTGAGATTCTTGTCAGTACAATTTCCAGCTAGAGGTATATTTCTATATTATTGTGTAGATATCTGAGGAGCCTGAAGAAAATGACATTTTATTAAATATATGTTAATAGATAATCATTGTTTACTATAAGTTGATAGCAGAAAGATCACAGACATTTACAGTCAGACACTCCAATTTGATATACATAGGTTTAACTATTAAAAATATACCAGCATCCATGTTGAGTAGCAGCTTCCCTGCCCAAGGTCCTGGACCTCACTGCTGGGCTGGCAATGGAATTCCTCAGGCTTATATTTTCATTTAAATCTATATTTGCATATATGTCACCTCTCTCTCAGGAGTTACATTTGGTTGCCAATTTGTTTCTGGGTCCAATTCAAGATGCTGGTTATCACCTTTAAATCTCTAAACTAGCAAAACACTGTGGACAGAGTATACGTAGATTTCAGTAAGAGTATACGTAGATTTCAGATTTGACAAAAGTAGATCACAACCTGCTGCTTAGTAAGCCAGAAAAAGGTGGGATAGACAACAACACCATCAGATGGATCTATAGTTGGCTGACAAACCATACTCAGCGAATAGTCCTCAATGGTACTACACCCACATGGAGAGACGTTAGCAGTGGAGTACCACAAGGCTCCATCTTAGCCCAATACTCTTTAATATCTTCATTAATGACTTAGATGAGGGAATAGAAAGGAAACTTATCAGATTTACAGATGACACTAAACAGGCATAAATAGCCAACACCCCAGAAGACAAACTCAAGATTTGCACTCGTGACCTCCAGGCTAGACTAGGCTAGACTACTGCAACGGTCTCTACATGGGGCTGCCCTTGAGGACCACTCGGAGGCTTCAGCTGGTGCAGAATGCAGCCGCGCGAGTTGTTATGGGAGTTTCCCAATACTCCCATGTAACACCTCCATGAGCTGCACTGGCTTCCGGTTGCCCTCCGGGTGAGATTCAAGGTGCTGGTAATGACCTATAAAGCTCTAAATGGCTTGGGTCCGGATTATCTAAGGGAACACCTGCTGCCGGCATCAACTTCCCATCGTCCTGTGCGCTCCCACAGGGAGGGCCTTCTCGGGGTACCACCGGTTAAGGAATGCCGGCGGGTTGTTCCCAGGGGAAGGGCGTTCTCTGTGGGCACGCCGGCCCTATGGAACCAACTTCCCATGGAACTCAGGACTGCCCCCGACCCTCGCTCATTTCGCCGGGACTTGAAAACCTGGTTCTTCGAGCTGTTTGGCCCAGACTGAGGGGTTTTAACTAATTAATTTATTGGGTTTTAGTTTAACTTCAGGGACTGTAATTTAATCATAGTTTTAACTGATTTTAATTTTGTATATTATGTATTTTAATTCTCCCTGTAAACCTCCTTGAGTCCTACGGGAATAGAGCAGTATATAAATTTAAATAATAAATAAATAAATAAAGATCTTGACAAACTTGAACAATAGGCCCTATCCAACAAAATGAATTATAATGTGGAGAACAACAAAGTTTTACATTTAGACAGAAAAAACTACAGATTAGGTGAGATCTGGCTCAAAAATAGTAACTGTGAGAGGGACCTTGGAGTCCTAGTGGATGATCACTTGACTATGAGCCAGCAATGTCCAGCAGTAGCCAAAAAAGCTAATACAATCCTGGGTTGTATAAACAGAGACATAGAATCAAGATCACATGAGGTATTAGTACCACTTTATAAAACCCTAGTAAGACCACAACTGGAATACTGCAACCAATTTTGGTCAAAAAAAAAAAAAAATCTTGAGACCTTGGGAAAAGTTTAGAGAAGAGCAACTAAAATGATCAAAGGCCTGGAGACTAAAAAAATATGAAGAATGGCTGCAGGACTTGGGTTGGCTAGTCTAAAGAAAAGAAGAAATAGGGGTGACATGATAGCAGTATTCTAGTATTTGAGGAGCTGCCATGAAGAAGAGGGCATTTAACTATTCTTCAAAGCACCAGAGGACAGGACAAGAAACAATGGTTGGGAACTGACCAAAGATAGAAGCAACCTGGAATTAAGGAGAAAGTTCCTAACAGCGAGGACAGTTAATCAGTGGAACAGCTTACCTTCAGAAATTGTGGGTGCTACATCATTGGAGATTTTTAAGCAGAGACTGAACAGCCACCTGTCTGAAATGCTGTAGGTTCTCCTGCTCGAGAACCTGGTTGAGCAGGGGGTGGACTAGAAGACCTCCAAGGTCCCTTCTAACATTATTATTATTATTATTATTATTATTATTATTATTATTGTTGTTGTTGTTGTTGTTGTTGTTGTTGTTGTTGTTGTTGTTGTTGTTGTTGTTGTCTTTTCCCAGTTACATCTACCTGACCCCCACCAGAATGGGGAGGTAGGGCATGTTACAAGTTCTCTTTCTTAAGGAGGTCCATCTCGGTCCTTCTCTTGTTGGCTCCCACCCTGTGGAACATCATCCTTGTGGAGATAACTTTGGTCCACATTTGGACACTCATCTGAAATGCCCTAAAGACATAGTTTTGCCAGGGACACCAGGGTGATACAGAACCCATCAAGTGGTTTGTTTGAATGTTGTCACCTGATGGGTTAGTGTTTATTAGGGTTTGTATTTGTATTTGTATTTTTCTTCCGTAAACTACCTGGAGTTACTGTGAGTGAGTAAGGCAGCCACATAAATTTTCTCAGTAACTATAAATCAATAAAGATGCTTAGATGAGAAGTACTCAGCTGGCTCAGCAGTGATCATCCTCACTTTTTAATGCACTATAAGTTGTATGGAGGCTTCCAGGGGAATAGCAAGGTAGTCAATGAGTAGGAAACCATTGGTTAGCTAAAGGAGGGGTACATCTGGAAAATTTAGTATATCAATATCTGAGGATATACCAAGATATAAGGGTACATGCAATAAGTTTGTATATAGTTTTAAAGTGAGGTAGGCAAAGCTATATCTTTTACATTATTGCAGAAAATCAATGAATTTCCCATAGTTTTATTTATTTCTTTGATTTATAGACCATCGCAGTCACATAACTCTCTCCAGTGCATAAGGAATATAGTTATAAACAAAGATGTAAAACATCAATGCAAACATTAGAACCAACAACTTAACTGGGACAATATAAAGACTGACATTCTCTCCACTGATTAAATGCACACACACACACACACACACACATACAAACACACTCCCCCCCCCAAAAAAAACTCCTGCCTAAACTTGTTTAGTTGTGCCACAATACACACTAAAAAAAATCCAATATGGGTTTAAATCAGTTTAAAAAGAAAGCAATCCAATTTATTTTAGCCTACTGCCCACCTGCTACATCCCAAGGTTAAATGTAGTCCATGGCCATCAAAATATTCTCCACTTGTAAACAATACTCCAAGAAGCCAAACACATGTTACAAAAAAAAAAAATTACTTAAAATTATGATCCCAGGGCTGGAGGAGAACAGGGCATAAAAAGAACCAGGTCCTTTGCCATTTCAGTTTTATTGATTAAGGTGTCCTAGGAGATACATTATTTCCTAGGAGATAATGAGGGGCTTAATGATGATAGACTATATAGTCCAAAAACAGGACAGCAGCTAAGAAGTGTAGAATAGAGTTGATAAGCTCATCTCAAGAGGAGAAAGGGGCAACTTCCCTAATTAAATCATATCAGCAACTGGAATATAGAATAGCAATTTATTTATATTTACCTATATTACCCACTTCCGTGCGCCTTTGGTGTCTAGTCATGCTGGCCACATGACCACGGAGACGTCCTCGGACAAGCGCTGGCTCTTCGGCTTTGAAACGGAGATGAGCACTGGCCCCTAGAGTCGGAAACGACTAGCACACATGTGCGGGGGAACCTTTACCTTACCTTTTATATTACCCACACACTCACTTTATTATTTTTACAAGTAACTGAAGGGGGCAAACATATGAAGTGGATTGGGCTGGCCCAAAGTTACCCAGCTGGCTTTTATGGCTAAGGCTGAACTGGAACTCACTGGGAAAGATGCATCAATCCTCGCTACTGAAGAATGGGTGGAAAAAGTGATGGACCAAGCACAAACGGCAAAAACGATTGCTTTAATTAAAGAAAAGAACCAATCCTTCTTTGTTTCTACTTGGAAACCACTTTTGCACTTTGTGCTCAAGACAGAAAAAAAGAACTCTTGATGTTGGGTTTTTCTGATCTATATAGTTTGTTGTTATAGAAATGGCTTGTACAGTATTTGTTAAGTTAGTAAAGTAAAAAGTTAAGGCTATAATTCTATTCTGTGCTTTACTGTAATGAAAAAAAATTACAAGGCAATATCTTTTCCATTTTCTTTTGTATTTTATATTATGATAATTTTAATGAGAATTGCTCATGTTATAAGGTAGTGAAAAACTAATTGAACTTACCAGAGCCCCAATTGCTTGTGTAGCTAAATATTTGCCTTATCACCAACCACAGTCCAAAGTTTACAACACAGCAATAAAGACTCTTAGACATGTCATTAACTTGTTTTGTATTTGCATCAACCTTCATAGGACAGACAATTATCTCATGTCCATAGAACTATGCTGATGAATACCACTGTAATTTCCTTAAAGGGCAAAAAATAAGGATACAGAATGAAGCTCAAAATGGCTTATTTCTAGATGATCAAAAACTATCTATACCCCATAGGCTTTTAAAAAACAGGTTTGCCTTAACTACCATTTTCCTGTCATCTTAAGCTTCTTCTTCAAAATACTGCTTTATCGGTTGACTTGCCCAGAGCAGTGCTTTCCTGCAACTGAATTAAAAATCACACATCCTTCTCTGTGGCGTTTAGAATTAGAATGGAGTTTGCTGGAGACAAACACTCCCTAGTCCTCAATGCAGCCTTTGATTCGGCCTTCTTTGTGTATCACAGAGCTTTTTAACAAGAAGAAAACAATAGGGATGATTTGAAATATTTAGCCTCTTGCCCAAAATGACATCCTCTCCCATTCCATATAAAAGACGTCAGTTGGCAGGCAACTGAATCTTACTTTGACAGTGGCAATTGCATAGCATGCTTTATTGCACTAGACAATAGACTTGTTTAGGAAAACTATACTAGATCATTCATTGGTAAAGGTAAAGGTAAAGGTTCCCCAGCACATGCCTGCTAGTCATTTCCGACTCTAGGGGCCAGTGCTCATCTTTGTTTCAAAGCCGAAGAGCCAGCGCTTGTCCGAGGACATCTCCGTGGTCATGTGGCCAGCATGACTAGACGCCAAAGGCGCACGGAACGCTGTTACCTTCCCACCGTAGTGGTCCCTATTTTTCTACTTGCATTTTTACGTGCTTTCGAACTGCTAGGTTGGCAGAAGCTGGGACGAGTAACAGGCGCTCACTCTGCTATGCGGCACTCGGGATTCGACCCGCCAAACTGCCAACCATCTGATCGACAAGAGATGGCAAATGTGAAATGTTCAGAAAACAAAGCAGGACATCTTTTACTGGTGCTCTCCAGAATCTGCTGTCTGGTACAATGGATGTAGTCTTGCTAATAGTGAGATTTTGAACTTTGGTGTTGGAGAAGACTCCCGAGAATATCATGGACAGCTGAGAAAACAAGGCAATGGATCATCAAACAAATCAACCCAAAGTTCTCACTCAAGGCACAAGTGGTCAAGTTCAAATTATCTTAGTTGAGATGGATATTTATGCAAAGATCAGCTTTCTGGAAAAGGTTCTAATTTTGGGAAAGTTGGAAGGAAAGAGGACAGCTAAATGCATGGTGGATGGATTCAGTTACAATGGCAATGAGCATACTATTGGAAGACTTGAAAAAATAGATTAGGGGTAACAAAATAACAGAGTTGGAAGAGATCCTGAAGATCTTCTAGTTCAACCCCCTGCTCAAAGACTCTATACTATTTCAGACAAATGGTTGTCCAATCTCTTTTTAAAATCCTCCAGTGTTGGAGCATCCACAATTTCTGGAGGCAAGACAGAATTGTTCTGTCAGGAAATTTCTTCTTAGTTCAAAGTTGGTTCTCTCTTTGATTAGTTTCCATCCATGGTTTCTTGTCCTGCTTTCAGATGCTTTGGTGAATAGCTTGACTCCCTCTTCTTGTGGCAACCCCTGAGATATTGAACACTGCTCTCATGTCACCCCTAGTTTTTCTCTTCGTTAAACTAGAAGTACCCAATTCCAGCAACTATTCTTTATATGTTTTAGCTTCCAGTCCCCTGATCATATTTAAAAAACACTGTGCCAAGGTAATTGTCCCACAACTTGAGGCTCACCTGATATGTTGGCTTTCAATTCCCTTAGTACTGAGAGAGTAGCAGTTTGTATAGCAGTTTCAACACAACTGGAAGATTCTAAATTGGAGATAGTTGCAATATGGCTATCCTTTTAGAATAGATGATCATTTTAGAACAGATTGCCTTCATGTATTATCTTGCATGTTCTTTCTTGCCGTGTGCTAATGTTTCTTCTGCTGGCTACAGGCTGAAACCAAGATTCTGAAGCTAAAGAATCTTCAACTTCAGGACTACGCAATTACAGCTGCATTGCATCAGTCAGGAATGTCTGCGGCCTTTTTTCCTCTCCTGTGCATTGAACCATTTTTGGGAGGAGGGTGGTGTAAAATAATTAATAAATGATGCTGACATATCTCTATTGCATTTCCATGCTACAGACTGGTTCTTATTCAATAATTTGTATTGCATATACAATCATGGTAATACTATAATAATACCCGTGTTTCCCCCAAAATAAGACTGGGTTTTATATTTTTGTCCCAAAAGATGCATTAGGGCTTCCAATAATCAATCAAATAGTGAGACTGGCTGGTTCTTGCAGCCCAATATCTGTGTCTCTAGAAGTAGAATGATCAATATGTTTTCTTTGATGAGAAATGGTTGGCAGTTCCTAGTCTTATGTGATCCACACACTTCTTTGGGTGATGAGCCCAAATTCATGCTATTAAACTACAATTATTAACTACATATGCAATTATAATCCTGCATCTTTCCTTCACTATGAGGTGCAGGGAATCAGAAGCAACTTCTTCAGCCTCTTCCTTTCTACAAGGGACTCAAGGCTATTCAGCCCTTTTACTCTTCTGCTCAACTCAGTGTCCTATTCCAGTACATTCATTTGCCTAAAAGCAGTTACTTATTCTACAATAATTTTTATATACCCTGTCAACATTAGTTCTGTTTTAACTTAAAACTTAGCAATGTACAGGGTCAGTCCACAGCAGATTTGCTATATTTGTGAGATTTACTTGGTTCTTAAATCCAAAGCAGAGCATGTGAAAACAGAAGAAATTAAAAACTGGTGTTATGATCAGAGACAGGTAACACTGCTGTAAATCAGATTGAAACCAAATCAAAACATAGCAGCAATATTAAAAACAAACATAACCAAATTCTCTGGATGTTTAAAGATATGTTGTGCTTTATTTTTTGTGGTACAAAATATGGATATTTTTTTATAATACCTGAGTGCCTCTCTAATAACAGAAGGGAGATATAGGAATTATCTAAATGATGAAGAGGTTTTGATGAAATGGGTAACATAAGCTTATTTTGCATCTCTTTTTAAAAACTCACTATGTAATAGGATATGATGGTAAATTATCTTATGATCCATGAAAGATACATCATCATCATCTTATTAATATTAATATTATTCCACTTGAATACTTCCAATAAAAGCAAAAACACTATCTTCCTGGTAACTGTTCACCATAATAGGATGTTTTTCTAACATTCAATCTGAATCTGTTTTCTTGTAATTTTATTCTATTATTCTGTGTCCTGCACTTTGGAATGAAAGAGAAAAGTCTTGACCTTCATCTGTGTGACATCTTTTCAAGTATTTGAAAAGTGTATCCTATTCTCTCATTCTTCTCTTTTCAAGGCTAAATGCTCTCAATTCCTTCCTTTCTCCTGGCAGAATTTAATTTCTCCCCCCACACACACACACTCCAAGCATAGCCATTGCCCTGGATCCAATTTTCTGAATCTTTCTCAAAGTGTTATTGTCAACTGTCCCAATTTAGTCAATTAGAGAAGAAAGACTCTCAGGCTTATGGTTAGCCAGAAGTCTACTTTACTAAAGCCAGGTAGTTACAGAAGAAGCAAAGTTCAGTCTGGGGTTTTCACTCCCAAAGCATATGGTTAACTTTTCCTTGGCCCCATCCACCCACCCTCCTGGTTACCAAAGAGTGTCCAATTGTTGTTGTTGTTGTTGTTAGTTGCAAAGTTGTGTCCGACCCATCGCGACCCCATGGACAAGGTTCCTCCAGGCCTTCCTGTCCTCTACCATTTTCTGGAGTCCATTTAGGCTCACATCTACTGCTTCAGTGACTCCATCCAGCCACCTCATTCTCTGATGTTCCCTTCTTCTCTTGCCCTCAACCTTTCCCAGCATTAGGCTCTTTTCCAGTGACTCCTTCCTTCTCGTTAGATGGCCAAAGTATTTGAGTTTCAACTTCAGGATCTGGCCTTCTAAAGAGCAATCAGGGTTGATCTCCTGTAGGAGTGACCAGTGGTTGGGGCATAGACTTGGACTACTGTGATATTGAATTGTTTGCCTTGGATTTGAACTGAGATCATTCTGTCATTTTGGGAATTGTATCCCAATATTGCTTTTCCTACTCTTTTATTGACTATGAAGGCTACTCCATTTCTTCTGAGGATTCTTGCCTGTAGTAGTATACCTGATGGTCATCTGAATTAAATTCACCCATTCCTGTCCATTTTAGTTTGCTGATTCCTAAGATGTCAATGTTCAGTCTTGTCATCTCTTGTTTGACCACATCCAGCTTGCCTTGATTCATGGATCTTACATTCCAGGTTCCTATGGAGAAAAAATCTTTAGAGCATCGGACTTTCCTTTCACCACCAGATAAATCCACAGCTGAGCAGCTTTTCGGCTTTGTCCCAGTCGCTTCATTCTTTCTGGTGCTACTAATACTAGCCTTCTGCTCTTCCCCAGTAGCATATTGTACGCCTTCCAACCTGAGGGGCTCATCTTCCAGCATCATATCATTTTGCCTTTTGGTACTGTCCATAGGGTTTTCATTGCAAAGATACTGGAGTGGGTTGCCATTTCCTTCTCCAGTGGATCACGTTTTGTCAGAACTCTCTGCTATGATCTGGCTGTCTTGGGTGGCCCTGCACGGCATATCTAATAGCTTCATTGAATTATGCAAGCCCCTTCACCATGACAAAGCAGTATTCCATGAAGGGGAGTGTCCAATTAGATGCTAACAAGTTGTTTTGGTAACAGTCCCTGTCTTCATGGACTGGATGGTTCTGCATTCCTTTGTGTGACCTTGAAATGGCTGCTGGTTCTCAACAGAGGGTACAGAACATAGTTATGATTCCTCATGTCACCCCTCCCCTTGTCCCTTCCCTTTACATATGGCAGGCTGTCAGCAAGTGATGAGTAGTGTAGCAGAATGGTAGTCCTGATAGTAATGCCTAAAACCAGACATACTCTGATGTTGTCCACTGCAACATAGAGTACCACAGCTACTACCCATGCTTTAGTAACTATGGTTGAAGATGCTGTTTAAAATTATATTTGTCTTTTTTGAAACTACATCAGATTGCTGACTCATATTTTGCTTGCTGTAATCAACTACAATTCCAATATCATTTTCACAGGTCTGTTGATTTCTGTTTCCTGTACTAAGAAGTTTGCATTTGTCTCTGTCAAATTTCATTCTGCTTTTTTCAGCTCATTTCTCTAGTCTTGTATTCAGTAGTGGTTCTGTTTTCTAAGGTATTAGCTATCTCATTCAATTCTGTATTATCTGCAAATTTGATAAGTATTCCCTCTGTCTCCTTATTTCTACCATTAATAAAAATGCTGAATAGTAGCAAGCCTAGGATTGAATTTAGAAGCACTGCCCTCAATGTGCCATTTCAGTTTATGAGTAATCAGTGATGACCACTCTTTGAGTATGATTCAAGGCAGTTATGTGTTCCCTTAATTTTCACCCTACATACATTGTAAAATTAGATAAAATAACTCCTTAGTAAACAGCAATTTTGCAGTGTTATCAGGAAACAGTAATGTATAGGTTATATTTCAATTCTGTATCGAGAAAAAAATGTATAGGATCTACTTTAAACATTTTTTGCTTCCCACGACAAGCTGATAAACTTAACTTTAAACTTTTAAAAGGATAGGACCCACCTCCAACCACAGAACAAAAATGCCCTCTAGCTATTTCAAGGACATGTCCATATTATATATAATCTTCATTCATCTCTAGCCTACTGCAAAAATAGCTTAAATTTATCTTTAACTGATCCACTTCCCAACAAATGTCTTGCTATAGGCATAACAACAACAACAACAAAACAACAATAGCAACAATAACAATAGCAGCAGCAGCAGCAGCAACAACAATAATAATAGATAATATTGGTGATGATGCAATGAGGGGATAGGATCTCTCCAGTTTCAATTAGCCACTTTAAGTTGTTTTTGTTTCAGGAGGTCCCCAATTACATGGCTCAGCTTTGCACGATCAGAGGACTCAGGGTGTGACTCTTAAGCTGGGAGAGTGTCTCCAACAGATCCCCGGAACAATGCTGAAGCTCTCTGACTAGAAGACTGCAGTGCCAGGAACAACTAAAATACTGTGCAGAACCCTCAAATTTCCAAGTGTCTGGTAGAGGACTAGAAATTGAAAAAGACACATACTACTCATAAGGGTAAAATGGGATTTTTTTCCATATCCAATCCCATAATCAAATATGAAGTAAAAGTGGACCAGAGGAAAGCTGTGGATATAATTTATTTGGACTTCAGTAAGGCATTTGATAAAGTAGATCACAACCTAGTACTTGATAAGATAGAAAAATGTGGGTTAGACAACATCACCACCAGATGGATTCGTAACTGGCGTATTGTCCTCAATGGAACTGCATCTACATGGAGGGAAGTGTGTAGTGGGGTGTCCCAGGGCTCTGTTCTGGGCCCAGTGCTCTTCAACATCTTCATCAACTATTTGGACAAGGGGATAGATGGGGAACGCATCAAATTTGCAGACGACACCAAGCTGGCAGGAACAACCAATACTCCAGAAGATAGGCTTAAGATACAGGAGGATCTGGACAGACCTGAACACTAGGCACTATCTAACAAAATGAAATTCAATGGTGAAAAAAGTAAAGTTCTACATTTAGGCAAGAAAAACCAAATATACAGGTATAGAATAGGGGGTACCTTGCTCAATAGTAGTAACTGTGAAAGGAATCTTGGAGTCCTAGTGGACAATCACTTCAATATGATCCAGCAGTGTGCTGCAGCTGCCAAAAAAGCCAACACAGTGCTAGGCTGCATTAACAGAGGGATAGAATCAAGATCACGTGAAGTATTAATACCACTTTACAATGCCGTGGTAAGGCCACACTTGAAATACTGCATACAGTTTTGGTCACCATGATGTAAAAAAGATGTTGAGACTCTAGAAAGAGTACAGAGAAGAGCAACAAAGATGATTATGGGACTGGAGACTAAAACATAGAAGGAACGGCTGCTGGAATTGGGTATGTCTAGTTTAATGAAGAGAAGGATGAGGGGAGACATGATAGCAGTGTTCCAATTTCTCAGGTGCTGCCATAAAGAAGAGGGAGTCAAACTATTCTCCAAAGCACATGAAAGCAGGACAAGAAGCAATGGATGGAAACTAATCAAGGAGAGAAGCAACCTAGAACTGAGGAGAAACTTCCTGACAGTTAGAACAATTAACCAGTGGAACAACCTGCTTCCAGAAGCGGTGAATGCTCCAACACTGGAAGTTTTTAAAGAAGAGACTGGACAGCCATTTGTCTGAAATGGTATAGGGTTTCCTGCCTGAGCAGGGGGTTGGACTAGATGACCTCCATCTCCTCAGGCCTGCAAGATGACACTTTTTAGTAGAGGAAACATAGAATATGCCTATCCTGTCTGATCTGGTGGAACAGGCTGATATTGTCAGAGATAGTTTGTTCCACAAACTCTGTGCCATGCAAGGTTTTAAAAGTTCTGATCCAGCACTTTGAATTATGCCTAGAAGTATAATGGAAGCATCTTTAATTCACAGTCCAAACTATGCCTGGATCCAATCAATAAATCTGAGGTGTGGGATGAAGGGCAGCTCATGTAGAGAGGGGGAAAGAGGGAATGAAAGGGAAATCCCAAGGTGGAGAAGAATGCGGCAGTGATTAATGCCACTTTATTCCTCCTATGTTTAATTAGTGATCAGGAACATGGCAATGGTGGCATTCTTACTGGAAAGCCAGCAAACCTGACAGCATATAGGAAAGCTGGTAGGAGGAAAGGAATGTCTTAGGCCAAGTGCAGAAGAATTGCTTGGTTGTTAAGGTATCCATAAGGAATGGCTGTGTGTAGAAAAGATGGTTGCTAGGCAACTCTTCATCCTCCCCATCCATAATGAATGGCGTAAAGCCCCTTTCTCTCACATGTATGCATAGACAGACAGAAATAAGAAACAGTTCAGCTGCCTCAATATCATGTTTCATCAGATCACTAAAACCTAGGATCTAGTTAGCTGTCAAAACCTGCCTTCTATTTCAGCCTAACCCTAGCCCTCATTAGGGATACTGTAATTACCAATGGATTTGTTTTTCCATTACAGGTAACATTTGGTGATGATGGGAGGAAAAGAAAAGAAAAACAGAGAAATTCATCAATAATTTTTCTTAACGATCCTGCATTACATTTGCCTATAAGGACAGTACCAGTTATTGATCTCATCACGGGAGCAGAATAGTGTTGAACATTAGATCAGGACAAATTTGCTTTTCTGCTGATTCAAGGACTGGAGAAATGTGCTTCACATGGCCATGAGAAAGAGCCCAAAGCTGTGCAAAATAAGTCTTGATATATTTCAGAACAGTTTTACTCAAACTTGGATTTTCTAGGTTTTTTTCCTGAAATCGTCACATTGAGATTATTATCATGCTGGGGTATTTTGAGAACCTGATTCAGATATGTTAGCGGAGAAGCAGGTAGGAACATTTAATCTACAGAGAATATTAGTGACTCTCCAGGTTATCAGACACAGGTCTTTCTCAACCCTATTCTGAAGATGCTATCCAGGATAGAATCTGGAGTAATCTACATGGAAAACAGATGCTCTGCCAGAGTTGCAGATATTCCTTTTGAGCCACTCTCCACCTAAATTAATTTGCTACTCACCCATCCTTGACTGAGTAGAAAACTATACTAGCACAGAATCTACATGATGTGAAATGTCCTTGCACAGGCTGAGAAAGAGATGAAAGCAATGTTCAGGGGAAAAAGGGAGGATAAAAAAATGATTTCCTATTGGAAAGACAAGTCACAACATCTCAACACTTCTTTGGAGACATTAATGCACACACTAAAAAGCACTTAGATCTGTGTCCATTTTGTTTGTTTTTTTAAAAAAAAAGATGCTTCAAAAGTTCAAGAACATTACAAAGCAATTTCCCCTCTCCCCAATTGTGAAAACAATCTTATTTTTTTCAAGCTTCTCACATGCTGCTTCTAGCAATCTCCTCCTACTGTATATGCACACCCAGCCCTTCATTTTGCTTGTTTTTTAACAGATTTTTTTTTTCCAGTGAAGGCATTTTCTTTCCTGAAGAATAGTCTGCAAGTTTAAAGTTGGTTTCGGGCATGCACAATCTCCAGGCTGTTATGCTTCTAGATTCAGGAGATTTGGCAATCAACCCAAGTGGGCTAGTGGCAGTTAGATCATTAGAACGAGAAATGGAACAAGAAGTTTTTAAGGACAAGAAGCTAATCTGTACATCAAAAATGACTTGCTGAAATTGAGAGGGGACTCCAGAGATGAGACTTAATATAATTAATTCTAAATCTGGCCTGAAATTTGTCTTTCAAATTCTCAGTTTTGTTCCTTTAAGAAAGATCTCTGTGGAGATGCTCATTCATCCATGTCATGGTTGTCACAAAAGTGTTGTTTTTTTCCTCAGAAGGCAACTGAACTATGTTTTTTTTTTCTTGAGGTTTTTTTCTCAAGGAAAAGCATAGACCAGTTGCCTTTTGAGGGGGAAAAAAACATCTTTGAGAATTTGAGAAAGACATTTCTGTTTTCTATCTTAGTTCCAGGGTATTTGAGAACTTCTTTCAAATTTCTCTCTTCAGGGGTGTGTGTGTTTGTGTGTGTGTGTTTGTGTGTGTGTGTGTGTTTGTGTGTGTGTGTGTTTGTGTGTGTGTGTGTGAGAGAGAGAGAGAGAGAGAGAGAGAAACGCACACATGTATCTGCCAGCCATTTCTTAAACACTGCCTTCGTATTATTGAAATTCTAATTTCTTTTGAACAAAACACTTAATCAGTCAGTATTGCTGCTAAGAGGCTCCACTAAACCACAATGGTAGTCTGCTAAAATTAATCTGTTTCCTTAATTTTAGCACAAGAAAATGAAGTCTGTGTTTCTTCGGATGATCTGAAGGATCACTCCAGTTCCCTAGCTCAATGACAAGGGATACTAGGAGCTCCACGGCTCTTCAGATCTACAGCATGATAATTAACTATCGTTCCTGTTGTTTTTCTGGTGTTTGTTGTTATTATATGTGCAGCCCCATTTTCTTCTGGAACCTCCAGGCAGTATATGGAGATATAGAATGTCTCTTTACATGATAACAACTTCAGAAGGTGAATTAGAGAAAGAAAAATGATGGTTGCATGAGGGACTTGAACCTGGGTCACAAAAGTCCAATCCTTATTCACTATACCACTTTGGTTACAAATTTCATTTTTTTCCCCCCTTCATTCATTTCAATCTGTGCTGCTGGAAATTGCCTCTTCCATTTCCTGCTATTCATGTGCTACTGTCACAATTCTTCTTGAACAATGATGCTAAGATCATTCAGCCCAATGGATACTATAGCTCTGCTGAACAAAGTAGAACTGGGAGTTTGGCAAAAAAAAAAGATGCTCTAAATATAGAGAGTTAAAATTGAAATCATTTTTTTCTGTCAGTCCATCACATTTCTATACGCCAATTTCAGATGTTCTGAAATTCAGCCCCTCAGATAAATACAAACAACTTAGTTTACAAATAGAATATTTTTATTCACTCACAGCAAGTTAGTGGGGAAGCAGTCAGTGCAGCAAATTTGTACTATATAATTGACTGATCATCCATTTTCTCAGAAAGATTCTTAAAAGTGTGGTGACCATACAATTATCATGGTGACCATACAATGATTTCCTGACTCTATTTCATTCCATTTTCTTAGGCCAATTTTTCATGCAAAAAAAAAGGCAATGGCTATTAAATATGTCCTTGAGTTCTTATTTTCTATTCTTACTTTCTTGTTCTGTTTACTGATAAATAGGAGGGAACGTTCTGAATTTGCAGGCTGATGTAATTACATTTCATTCATAGTTGTATACACTAACCAGATATTATGATGCAGTGCACAACTAAAAATGCACATATTTTGAGAAAGGAGGTGAAGAAGTGAGACAAATATAGAGAGCAACCACTTTAGATAAAAAGATGGAAGCAGACCACTTTCCAGGAAAATTCACAGAAGGAAGAGTTTGAGGTCTGATGATGGAGGTCTTATGTGGCTGCCTAAGCATTTGCTTTATATTGACACTATCATAGGTAACATTTAATTGTTGCCTATTAACAGTTCACTATGAGGTCATGAAAAGGTCCAGTCAGTAGTTAACTCTCTTTTGACTTGAGTGGTGACTTTATGAAGACATTCATGTAGTTTTCCTGACAGCCACATAGATGTGGCTTGCTACCATCTTCTTTTAAGTATATTAGAAACTTTCTAGTCTAGGCTTCATCCCTTGCATTTTCTGGTGGACTCCAATTAAAGTATTAATCAGGCCTGAACCTGCTTATTTTCCTATTCAGCTTTACCTTCAAGAATATAAATTCCTACATAAAGGCAAACTTCCAAGCCATTTTTCAAATACTTAGAACTAATTTGTAGAATATCTGAAGCAACAATGGACTAACCTCTTAAAAGGTGGGATTAATTTTGTCTGAACACAAATAGATCATTAATAGCTTCATCAATATTTACTCAAGCAATGGTCTTGCCATGTGGCAAGAAAATGGCAGAACATGTTCTGATGAATTTCATAATGATATGAAAAGCTGGTCTACTAATCTGAAGCTATTTTTAAAATCCTGTGGCTGATTCCTGTGGTCCACAGGTCTTCCAGACCATTCTTCCTCTTACCCCAATAATTCCACTCTGTGGCAACTTGGAGTCTGGTTGAAGACATTCATCTGGGGAATATAACTCGGCTTCTTGGAATAAGAAAATGGAAATGAAAAAGTTATGTATCATCTACATATTGAAACCACATTATTTCAGGCTCCAGATGATTCCCCACAACTTTGGAAATGGAGAAAAGTCATTCTTTGTAGGGAAAAGAATTCAGACCTGGGTCGATAGAGATGCTCTGAACCAGCCAGGCAGCCTCGTCTCTCTAAAAAAAACCCGAGCAACTGCCTGCTGAACTTTTATTCACCTCCTTTTTCTGAATACCAAATACAACATTACATAAAGCCCATCAATCTCAAAAAAAATAGGATACATAGTGATAATTGGATACGTAGTGAGAACTTCTCAGGTGCCTATGAGATCATTACAAAAACAAGATACTAAAAGATATATGTGAAAGCTCTATCATAGTGTTTCCCAAACCTCCCACATGCCATCCTGTGCGAACCAGGAGAGTGTGCTCATCACTGTAATTCACGTAGAGGCCGATAAGAAACGTTTGGGAAAGCTGAAGGTTGGGAGGCCAAAAACTGGCCGTTCCCACATTTCCCCTTTTTTTGTTTAATTACAGAAGCAGAATGTTTGAGATGATCTTGCATAACATGTAAATCTTTGGCGTTGAAGGCAGAGGTGTGGGATTGTCTAACAATAAGTGAGAGGCACAATGCTAGCAAAGAGGGAATACATTGGATACAGCAACACAAACTAATCAATATAATTATAGTTAAGATACCATAAACAAATAAATATTTAAACCAAGCTAAATGTGATAGCCAAGATGTAAGCCACTTCCAAATACCCCATCCTTTGTCCTGACGAATTTGGTGAACAAGTGTTCGCAAAGCAGATATATGGTTACGAATGGCATTAGAATTATCAGTTATATTAAAGCAGCACATTTCTTCCACTGCTTCACACCCTATATCATGTAAAGCATAAGATAATCTATAGCAGCCCTATTTTCTAAAATTGCATGGCGTAACTCCTGTTCATCATTTAATTGTGCAATCGCAGATGAAGTATGGTTCAAAGCTTTAGCTACAAGACATGCAAGAGAATTAATATTTCTGCTATTTCTAGCAGCTAAAGCATGAGGAACAAACAAAGCCAATGCTAAAATTTTCTCCTTGTTGAAAAGGCGTGTGGAAGAATCACAGGTGGAGTCTAACTCATCGCCACTGTACGCACGCCTCTTACGATTGACAGAAGATGCTTGCCCAATGGTTTTACTGTCAGGCATGATGAGCACTAGACGGCTCAAACAACATAAGGTTGGACTGGATAGATTGGCCGGATTATAATTAAATGTTCTCTGTCCACATGAAAAAAAACATCCATTGGGAAGAGGAATGTGACCCATAGTGTAGGATATATTAACAATCTTAACACAATTAGTCAAAGCTGAATCACCAAAATTATAACAGCTATGGGTACTATTAATGATTCTAGCACAAGTGATATTCTCATGATGAATGACATTTGGAGTAATCATAGAAAAAGCATTTTTTCTAAGTCTATAAGTTGGAGAGCCCCAATAATACATTGTATCATAGGTGGTAGATATATTAAAATTGGCAAAAAGAGTATAATTTTGAATAGTAGTAGCTGGAGCACAGACAGGAACAATGCAAGAGCTAGTAACTTCATGAGCAGAGGCAGACATTTTTAAGCAAAAATTACTTTCACCAGAAATATTGGCCAGTTGTAGCCACAAATTGAATTGTCCTCTATTTGCTAAATCTTCATGAATTCCTACAGCTGAAGGAATAAAAACCAAAAAACACAGCAACAGTCCAAGTGCTGAATTGGTGTTAAGTCGTGCGATAATTGCCAACAGGAATAGTTCTGGAGTCGGCTCTAGCTGCGCAGTAGTAAGGTCACGAAGGGCATCTGCACTGAGTGTTTTTAACATTCCCCATGTCACTGGTGGCTGAGTTCCTGCTGGCCGCGAAGGTCTTTTACGTCTTCATGGTGTTTCACCCATCGAGTTCGGGTCAGGGCTGGATTGAACTCTGGGAGTGGACTGCTCAGCCTCTGGTGCCAGCTCATGTTTGGCTCAGAATGGTTTCACACACCTGGCAGGCACCCACACTGGTCCTATAGGAGTAAGAACAGATGCTTAACCCCTTCCCCAAGTAATCAATTCAGCTGGTCCCTTCCAGATTGGCTCGGGCAGCTCCTTATATAGCACTTGTGGTCATTCCAGGGGAAGCTCCTGCCTAAAATGTCTCTTTGCAGGAGTATAAGCTGCACCCAGAAGAGATCTAAGTCCAGCCCATTTGAATTCCGTTCTTAACCCCTGCTAATTTCCATTGATCATTAGTGGTTCAGATTTTTGTAGAGAGCTTAAGCTTGCAATAAATCTTTATACTCATTTGAACTGCCTGAATCTCCTAATTTCCTCAGCACTTGACAATTAGTGGTAGTAAGCATAGTGCCATATTTTATTTTATTTATTTTATTTTATTTTATTTTATTATTTTATTTTATTTTATTTTATTTTATTTTATT
>JAKJMR010017618.1:141054-165160 GCA_024449315.1 Daboia siamensis
AGTCCAAAGTATACACTCTTCTAAAGACAAATTTGGAGGATCCAAGCCTTTTTTTCCCCCCACCCGCAATCCACACCAGGTCGTACAGTCCTTGCTACGTTGTTCACAGTTGTATGAAGAAAGTTCAGAGAAGAGCAACAAAGATGATTAGGGGGCTGGAGGCTAAAACATATAAGGAAAAGTTGCTGGAATTGGGAATGTCTAGTTTAATGAAGAGAAGGATGAGAGGTGACATGATAGCAATCTTGCAATATCTCAGGAGTCAAGTTATTCTCCAAAACACTGGAAGGCAGGACAAGAAGCAATGGATGGAAATTAATCAAGGAGAGAAGCAGCCTAGAATTAAGGAAAAAATTCCTGACAGCTAAAACAATTAATCAGTGGAACAACCTGCCTCCAGAAGTGATGAATGCTCCAACACTGGAAGTTTTTAAGAAGAGACTGGACACGTATTTGTCTGAAATGGGATAGGGTTCACTGCCTGAGCAGGGGGTTGGACTAGAAGACCTCCAAGGTCCTTTCCAACTCTGTTATTCTATTCTATTCTACCTGAGGATGGTCTCCAGCATGAGTCCGAAAGACTAGACATCTGGTTCCGGAGACCAATCCAGACTGGATCCTGCAGAAAAAAAATATAATGTGGGAATCATGTAGAGTACTATGTGCTCATCAAAACTTTGCTCAGCTATAATCATTGCCTTTTACTCATTGTGTCTCAAATCTGTAGGAGTTGACAAACAACCTGTCAGTCTCCCCAAAAGTCTGGAACAGTTGGTTGTCTCCAACAGCTTGAAACTGTTTAACAACAGCCGTTTGCCACTATTGCGTAAAACATTGCCTCTAGATAATTTAAATCCAAACTTTTTTGCAAAAAAAAAAATAGTCTAATTATAATTGAAACCTTAATGTGAAGTGACTGGCAGATCCATTCTTTGCAAGTCACGTTTCAGTCGCATGAGTTAGAGAGAGGGAGAAAAAAAAATCAAAAGATTGCCCTGCGGCCCTCTAAGAACAGTAAAATTGTGCGTGGCAGAGAGTACAAATAGAGTCAATATGCAGAAAGAGGAATCAAACTGTTGAATGTTAATTTATTTTTTTGTTTGCATTTTAAGAGAGTGTTTCCTCCCCCACCCCAGAATTTGCCAGTAATTGTTCACATTATGTTTGATTTTCTTCTCCCAGACAAAGGCTTATTCTGTGAAGAGCCAACAAATGGAAGACTCTGAAGTCCAAGAACACCAGGATGAGGCTTTCAACCCCTCATGGCTATTCTCCACTCTTTCTCTGCAGTTAATTAGCTGTCAGTTCTGCTAAACCCCTGATGACAGGAGGCAAATTGGTACTGAAATTAAAGCTCACGTTTGGGAGGTTTCTCCTTCCTGACTTTACAGTGCTGGTTATTGATTTCTCGGTCATGTCATTTCTACAAGAGAGGGGCAGAAGGAGAGATGAGCTCCTGTTAACTGTGCAAAAAAAAAAAAAAAAGGCAGGGGGGTAAATCCTTCTCCTTTTTTTTTTTTTTCTTAGAGGATCTTCCATGTGATTCCAAGAGATCCTGATAGAATTGAGGTTTACCGGTATCTAAAACTTGCTTTGCTTGACTGTTGTAAAGTTCTAAAGACACAGCTATATTATTCTGCAATTGTTTAGATCGGGGTGTATGTGACATCACGTGACGTGTCGCAGCGTATCATGACTTTTTTTCCATTGCCGGCAATGAGGCAGGTGTGATTTCGCCATGATGCATTCGGCCCATGGGTCGGCAGTTTGATACCCCTGGTTTAGATTTGTACAAAATGATGAAGCCAGCAAAAATATACAAACAGTGGCAGGAGCAGGGCTTTTTTTCTCATAGAACGCTCAGAACGGAGTTCCGGCACCTTTTTTGGATGGAACCTTGTAGGGTAGGCAAAGTGGGTTGCATGACCTGTGTAAGTTCCGGCACCTTTTTCTTTTACAAAAAAAGCACTGGGCAGGAGACATATTCTTTGATCTGTTAAAATCTTTATCCCTTTGTAAAAATTATTGTTGTTAACATTTTATTTCTATTGTGTTTCCTGGGAGATTTGATAGCCTAATCCTTCTAAGACCATCCTCTCAGTTGCAATCCAATTAGCAAAACAGCAGTGTCTACTTCCTTGCTTTAAATTTCAATTTTATCAGGCTGGATTCAGCCTTATAAACCTCTCCATATGATATATGTTTTTTCTGTATATTTAAAACATTAGATCTTTACATTACATTGCATATTATGATAATAGCATTACAAGGTATTTTACTATGAGAGTAATTTTGATATAGTGGTTAAAGGCACTGGGTTGGAAACCAGGACATCTGAGTTCTAATCCTACCCTAGGCAAAAGCCAGCTGAGTGACTTTAAGCCAGTCAAATGTCTATGGAGTTTCTCAGTCATCCAGGTCATGGTTGTCCCAAAGGTGATTTTTCAAAAGGGAAACTGACTTTCTTTGTTTTCCTTTGAAGATGTTTCACTTCTCATGTAAGAAGCTTCTTAAGTTCAGAAGTCAGAACTGAAGAAGCTTCTTGGATGAGAATCGAAATGTCTTCAAGGAAAAATAAAGTCCAGATGCCTTTTGAAAAAACACCTTTGGGTTTAGGCCAGTCACTTTCTCATCCCCTTAGAACAAGCATCTCAAACTGCCAGTCCACAGATTGGATGCGTCACACTGAAACCGTGCCCACCCCATTGCCAACAGTGGAGAAAAAGTTATGATACATCTTGCAATGTCACATGACATCACGAGTTTGATATGCCTGCCCTAGGAAGAAGACAGTGGCAAACTATTTCCCAAAAATATTGCCAAGAAAATTACATGGACTGACTTGAAGACAACAACAAATATGCATTTTTGAATTATGTGTGTGTGTGGAGAGAGAGAGAGAGAGAGAGAGAGAGAGAGAGAGAGAGAGAGAGAGAGAGAGAAACCTTTGTTTTCAATGACTATCTGCAAAGGGTGGGTAAAGATGACTAATTGTCCATTATTGAGGAAAGCAGCAAATCAGAGATTGTTGAATCAATATCAGGAATTTACATCATTTGTGTGATTGCATCATCCCAAGAATTATGCTATTTGCATTTTGTAATTATGTCAATATTTAAATGATAGAGACCACAATACAAATTTAGTTTACATGTGAAGTCTACTTCATTGAAGTCTAGCAAAATGAGATTTCATTGTGTGTGTATGTATGCTTATGTGTCTATATATCAAAATACAAAATAAAAATCTAGCATGGGTTTTGGGGAGGCAGAATAAATCAACAGCAGGAAAAATAGGCATGCACTTATTTATTCATCTCCATACTGACTGTTTTTCAGGAGCTCACAGCAGTCTAGTCAGTACACAATACCCACATAGGCACATATTGTTGCATCATTATAACCACCCTGAACAGTAGTAGATCAGTTTGAAAGGCAATGATTTGATCAAAATCATTTAGTAAATCTGTTCTTCATATAAAGTTATAATCGCTGTTCTGGTTCTTCTATCTCCCACACACAGTGTAAACTCAGTGTATCCATCCTATTATCTGATACTGAGTGTTTTTATACTCTTAGTGAACAAATACTCGAATATTCTTTTTCATGTTCAACTTGGGCAGCTCACCAGGCTGCATGAAAGTTTATATGTCCAGTTCTAAATCACTTCTGATGGAAAGAAAATGCTGTAGATGCAGGCAATGCCTTCATATGGAAAGACTGGATTTGCAGTGCCCATTTCAAAATAAAAATTGTGGAATTATGATTTCTGTGAGAACTAGATTCCTTTAAGGACTATGTTGACTGCTAATATTAAAAGCAGGTTATAGTTTCCTTCATCTCCTGGTGATTGACTCCTTATGATTACCTGGATACATTCCTTGAGTTTTTTTGGCAAGAGTAAAGCTGATGCTCCCCATTGCCATATTCCAGAATGTTTACAGGATTACCTGTCTACAGCTGGACAGGTAATCCTCAAATTACAACAGTTCATTTAATGACCATTCAAAGTTACAATGGCACTGAAAAAAGTGACATGACTATTTTTCACACTTATGACCATTGCAGCATCCCCATGGTCAAGTGATTAAAATTCAGACCCTTGGCAACTGACTCATATTTATGATGGTTGCAGTGTCCCAGGGTCATGTGGTTGGTCACCTTCTGTGATCTTCTAACAAGCAGTCAGTAGGGAAGACTCACTTAACAACCATTTTATGATATTAACAACTGCAGTGATTCACTTAACAACTATGGCAAGAAAGGTCTTAAACTGGGGCAAAAGAGCCTTGGTGGAGCAGTGGGCTAATGCCTCCTTAAGTAACACCAGCTGCCTGCAATTAGTGCAGGTTCGAGTCCCACCAGGCTCAAGGTTGACTCAGCCTTCCATCCTTCCGAGGTAGGTAAAATGAGGACCCAGATTGTTTGGGGCAATAAGCTGACTTTGTAATAATGCCGCTTGGGGAGGCTTTGAAAGCCCTAATAAGCAGGCATATACATAGAATGAAGGCTACTACTGCTAAGCTTGTAAGCCGCCCTGAGTCTTCGGAGAAGGGCAGGATATAAATGGGATAAAAAAAATAACTCTTTAACTGCTTTACTTAGCAACAGAAATTTTGGGCTCAATTGCAGTTGTAAGTCAAGGAACTGCTCCTTAGTTGCCTCCTATCAAAGTTCTAGCCAGATAATTTCAAGCCCAACCAAGATCAGCCAGATGCTGCCATCTGGTGAGGCCTGTATAAGTTGCCTTCGGAGGACTAGCTCTCTGAGAAACTCAGGACACATTAAAAAAAGAAAAGAAAAGATTGTGCAGAGGCTAAATTACAGGTTGGGAGGCAAGATTCCTTTCTCCCATTTTCTTATCAATAAGGGCATTGCAAGATTAATAACCCCTTTCCACCCTGAAAACATTGAAGAAATTTCTCTTTTAATGCTTTTAGCCATGTTTGTAGATTATAATAAATCATCTTTAGCTGTAGGGATTATTTTCTTAGCTTTTCAGGACATATTTTCTCAGTGGGTCATAGGCTGCACATATTCAGGAAGCTCAGAAGTGTTTCCTTATATGAAAATGCCCCTGTCTTTTCATTGAACAAGTACAGCTATCCAGGTAAGCACAGAATGAGTTTCTAGATGCAACAACATGAGAATGAAAAAAAGACATATAAGGTCTGCATTTGTACTGGTGTCATGTAGTATTCCAAGCAGAAACCAAGGTAATCTTTTTGATTTATAAAAGGCTAACAAGTGGGTGATTTTCAGCTCTTGAGACTCTCGTAAGCCACTAGAGGCAACTGTGATTATGCTTCCTAAAATAAAACAGAATTTTAATTTTAACAGAATTTTTTTGTCACTGGGAAAAAAGCCTATAGTAAAAGCCCTGAAGTGGGCATATCTACGTATCCTTAATCTATCCTTATCTACATTCCTATTAGAAGAAGCATCCCTACAGATGAGAATGGATTAAAATGAAGAGGAAGTTTCCAGTCGTGGCTAGAATATTTCTGGAAGTTGCACATTGATGTTGAGAAAAAGAGATAGGACAAGGTTGGGTGCCAGGGAGAAAAAAAATAACAGATTTCCATTAAAAAAAATACTAAAATAAAATTGGAAAGAGAAGAAAAGACAAGGGAAAATACTGGTTAAAAGTATGTTCTCTGTTCAGTCCACAGTATTACTAAGATTAAAGCAGAAAAAGTTTATTGATCCTCACATGTAAAATGGTTTGTAATCTGGCATATGGAAGATTCAAATATCAAAAAGAAATTCTGATCCATGATCTCTCTCTCTCTCTCTCTCTCTCCATATATTCATTCCTGTTTTTGGATATGTGTGCATTCTTTTTTGCAAAAACAATATTGAAGCTTTTGATATAATTCTTATTCAGTGTAAGAAATTCTTTGCTCTATTTCTGGACTGTCAATGCGTTTTTAGCATACCTTCTGGGCTCTAGAAATTCTTCACTTAATGTATCTTAAATTAGCAGCTTTTACTAACTGAGTCATTAGCTGAGAACATAAATTGGGTTGTAGTGAGTTATTGTATTAATTTCTCAAAGGTGTGTTTTATTATTTTCTACTATGTCTCGATACAGGGATATGAAAATGTCAAATTGCTAAAATAGCTACTATAAGACCCAGTTTGGTGAAGTGGTTAAGGCAATAGGCTGTAAACCAGGAGATCATGAGTTCTAGTCCCACCTTTGGCATGAAGCCATCAGGGAGATTTTGGCCCTAGGAAGCAGGCAATGGCAAACCACTTCTAAAAACTTGCCTCAAAAACTGCACACACACACACACACACACACAGAGAGAGAGAGAGAAAGAGAGAGAGACAGAGACACAGAGATGCATACAAGACTACTACATGTACTTTCCATTGATAAAAGTGGTATCAGCCAGGTGTATCTCAAAAATAATCAAGATGGCAGTCTAAATTACATGCTTCAATTGTATGGTCATGATCACCATCCAACTGTTTTCATCCCACCCACAGATGTTCTCTAAATAGACTTGTTGACTTCCCCTTGTACGTGACACCTTTCCTTCTGATGCCTCCATTGGTGGATCTATAAAAGAAAAAGAAATCAAAACAATTTGATTGTTTCTCCTGTCATTGGAGATGGAAGGGGAAAAGGAAAAACTCTTGCTTTTCATTATTTTTAAATCCATTTCAACATTCCATCAATGAACTAGATGAAATGAGAACCAGAAAGAAAGAAGAGTAGTTCACCAGTTACAGACTCTTCAGAAAGATCAGGCAGCCTAGTAGCTCAGCACAAAATAGCTAAAGAGAGTAACAACTACTGATTGGAGGTGAGGGGGTCTCCCCTTCCACAATGTCTAATAAAGGAATTAGAATAAAGTCATTTTCCTACAATGAAATTAAGCTCAGCAGATGAACCAACCAGCATTATGTGTTGACACAAGTTGGAAAATCTGACTTTTGACCCACAGCAAGAAGGATAGAAGCTGTCTTTTCACTGAGCTAGAAATACTTGGATAACATTGTGTATTTCTGCCTTCAAAAAACAGAAGTCACACTGGGGGAATCTGGTTGCACTCTGAGTCATATATCTATTGATCAAGTTATCTGTATATTGCCAACTTTAAAGTGATTCATGTGAATATGATTGATTAATTATCTGCCATCAAGTTGGTGTTGACTCTTAGGCACCAGATAGATAGACTGTTTCCTTGGAGATCTGTCCCTTAGCCAAATTTTGTTCATTCTGTGACTGATCATCTTCTTCTCTTTCCTTTCACCTTTCCCAGCATTAAAACCTTCTTCAGAGAGTTAGAGCTTTGCATAATGTGTCCAAAGAAGGTAATTTAGCCCAGTCGTTTGAACAAGTGAGAACTCTAGGGAGATTTGCTTGATGATAATAATAATAATAATAATAATAATAATAATAATAATAATAATAATAATAATAATAATAATAATAATAATAATAATAATAATAATTTAATTTCTATACCGCTCTTCTCCCGAAGGACTCAGGGCGGTGTACAGGGCAATAAATACAATAGAAATACAATGTACAAAAGTTGAAAAAGAATTAAACATTGTGGCCCAATTACAGTAAAAATAGTAAAATTAATATTAAAACACCCCAAACCCATCAGACCAGGCCAGCTTGTTCAAATAAGTAAGTTTTTAGGTCATGGTGGAAGGAGCGAAGATCAGGAGCCATCCGGAGCTCAACCGATAAACGGTTCCAAAGGTCTGGTGCGCCCACAGAGAACGCCCTCCCCCTGGGGGCCGCCAGTCGACACTCTCTGACCGATGGCACCCTGAGGAGGCCCTCTCTGTGGAAGCGCACTGGACAAAGGTACAGGTGCTCCCATAAGTAATCCAGACCCATGCCATTTAGGGCTTTATAGGCCATCACCAGCACCTTGAATCTCACCCGGAGGGCAACCGGAAGCCAATGCAGCTCGCGGAGTAGAGGTGTTACATGGGAGTATTGGGAAACCCCCACCACCACTCGCGCGGCTGCATTCTGCACCAGCTGAAGCCTCCGAGTAGTCCTCAAGGGCAGCCCCATGTAGAGAGCATTGCAGTAGTCTAAACGAGAGGTCACGAGCACATGAGTGACTGTACGCAAGGCATCCCGGTCCAGATAGGGCCGCAACTGGCGCACCTGGCGAACCTGGGCAAAGGCCCCCCTAGTCACAGTTCCTATATGATCTTCCAAGGAGAGTTGCGAATCTAGGAGGACACCCAAGTTGCGAGCCCTATCTATGGGGGGTAATAACTTACTCCCCATAATTAGAGATGGAATAATCGGAATTTCCCGAGATGCTGGCATGTACAACCACTCAGTCTTGTCGGGGTTGAGCCAAACCCTGTTCCTCCCCATCCAGACCCAAACTGCCTCCAGGGAACGGGACATCACATCGAGGGCATCACTGGGGTGGTTTGGGATAGAGATGAAAAGCTGGGTATCATCAGCATATTGATGATACCCAACCCCAAAACCACGAATGATCTCGCCCAGTGGCTTCATATAGATGTTGAACAGGAGAGGCGAGAGGAACCGACCCCCTGAGGAACTCCACAAATGAGAGGCCTCGAGGCTGACCTCTGCTTTCCTGCCAACACCGACTGCGAACGTCCCAGGAGGTAGGAGGAGAACCACTGCAAGACAGTGCCTCCCACTCCCAACCCCCTGAGACGCCGCAGTAAGATACCATGGTCGATGGTATAAAAAGCCACTGAGAGGTCTAGTAGGACTAGGACAGAGGAGCAACCCCTGTCCCGAGCCCACCAGAGATCATTCACCAGCGCGACCAATGCCGTCTCCGTGCTGTACCCGGGCCTGAAGCCCGATTGGTACAGGTCCAGATAATCAGCTTCCTCCAGGAACAAAGGGAGCTGATGCGCCACCATGCTCTCAACAACCTTCGCAAGAAAGTGAAGGTTGGAGACCAGACAATAGTTGTTTAAAACAGCTGGGTCCAGGGCAGGCTTCTTGAGGAGGGGCCTCACCACTGCCTCCTTCAAGGCAGCGGGAAAGCTGCCCTCTCTCAAAGAAGCAGTTAGCTTGTGTCCCCTTCCGAGCCGCATAAACCAGCCAGGAGGGGCACGGGTCCAATAAACACATGGTGGAGCTCAGCTTCCCCATAATCCTGTCCACATCTTCCAGAGTCACAGGATCAAACTCCTCCCAGATGATATCGCCAAGACCACCCATGTCCTCACCGTCAGACTCTGCCCAGTCGGAGTCCAAACCAGTCCGGATCTGAGCGATTTTGTCCAACAGATGATCCATTTGTTTTTGTTTTTTCTTGGCTATCTGTGGTATTCTCATGAATCTTCTCTGACACCAAAAACAGAAATAGTCTTTCTATCAAGCTTTTGCAAAGTTACAAATTTCACTTTTATAGAATGTGACTGGGAATGCCATTTAGGAACGAACAGAATAACAGAGTTGGAAGGGATGTTGGAAGTCCTCCAGTCCAACCCTCTGCTCAGGCAGAAAACCTTATACCATTTCAGACAAATGGCCGTCCACTCTCTTCCTAAAAACTTGCAGTGTTGGAACATCCCACTGATTATTTGTTCTGTCATAAAATTTCATATTAGTTCTAGGTTCCTTCTCTTCTTGATTAATTTCCATCCATTGCTTCTTGTCCTGCCTTCAGGTGCTTTGGAGAATAGCTTTGCTCCCTCTTCTTTGTGGCAACCCCTGAGATATTGGAACACTTTTATCATGTCACCCCTAGCCCTTCTCTTCATTAAACTAGACCAGAGGTGTCAAACTTCTGGCCTATGGGCTGGATGCATCATAGTGAAACTGTGCCCATCATACTGAAACTGTGCCGGCAATGGAAAAAAAGTCACATTACATCGTGACACGTCATGTGATATTGCGAGTTTGACACCCCTGAACTGGACATACCCAATTCCAGCAATTGTTCTTTATATGTTTTAGCCTCCAGTCCCCTGGTCATCTTAGTTGCTCTTCTCTGCACTCTTTCTGGAGTCTCAACATCTTCTTTACATCATGGCGACCAAAGCTGTATGGCCTATTTCTTGTACTATTCTGATCTTTATAGGTATAAATATATCACAGCATCTGGTATTGTGGTTATATATATTATAGAGCCTAGTCTGACTCCTTTGCCAAACTTAAGCAAGTCTCTTTTGCCTATGCTGGGGCTTTCTGACTAGTTGATGGATTTTGCACAATGAGTTATTCTGCCAATTTACATCTATAAAATTTCAAAACTTAACCATGGCATCATAAAACCACAGTAAAACAAAAGAAATAAACCAGAATGATCAAACGATTGAATAAAACCAATGAGAGGGACAACTACTACTGTCCCTGTGAAGTTTGGTCATTGAAACACAAGAAGAGAAATAAGATGTGTGAGAAATTGGCTGACTGTATAAAGTAAATAAATCAAATAAATAAAGTAGGGCAGATGAAGTGAGAATAATAATAAAAGAGAGTGATTACTTCAATTAAGAGGGCTTGAATTATATGAATTGGTTAGGGGGCCATCTGAAAGAAACCCTCTCCAGGACCTCTGAGCTAACAAATTCTAAAAGGTTATTCTTATTTTAAAAAGCCAAATAAAACATATGGGAAACTACTAGGCTTTTCAAGAAACAGATCACAAGCATAATTTCTACAGTACAAGGCAGTCCTCAATTTACAACAGCTCATTTAGTGACTTCAGAAAATGACTTACAAGTATTCCATAAGCACGTAATCAAAATTCAGACTCTTGGTAACTGATTCATATGTATGATGGTTGCAGTGTCCCAGAGTCATGTGATCACCTTTTGTGACCCCTGACAAGCAGAATTCAATGGGGAAGTCAGATTCACTTAACAACTATGGCAAGAAATGGGGCAAAATTCACTTAATAACTGTCTCGCTTAACAACAGAAGTTTTGGGTTTAAATGTGGTCAGAAGGCAAGGACTGCCTGTGATGTACTTCCAATAGATTCCTCATTCTTAAGAAATATAATGAAGAGTATCTATAATCTAGTGCCTTGTCCGAAAATGAGTCTAGTTGCCAAAAAAAGAAAAAGCCCCAAGAAATCCAAGGTGGGGTGCAACAAATGATAATGGGGAACAATTTTACAATTTTGCACCAGTAAATAACTTTTTAGTGGTTGGTCACACTGGCCATTTTGGGTGAGTACCAAGAACATGCCCTCAAAATTTCTACTCAGGGTCCAAGAATAATTATAAAATGTATTATGCTGTATGTCTTCATGGATTCAAAGATTTTATTTCATAAATTCAGAAGATCTTATTCCAGAAGTCACTCAACAGATATTAACAACAGCCAAGCAATGATGTTAATAAGTTCACAGAGGTTGGTTGTTTCAGAGTTATAGAGAGCCCTTGTGTGTTCCCCTGAGCTTCAACAGTGTGAACTCACAACGATAATTACAGATTGGAGTGGCTTAACTAACCTAGATCTATTTTCAAGCAAATAGATGTCAAATATATCAACTAAGTTCAGTTCATTAAAAGCTAGGACACAGCGAATGAGATAAAAGTTAAATTGTGTGCTATTTTTTTTTCAGAATCAAAGAGCCATACCTACTAGAAAGGGAATAAACATCTCTGTGATAGAATGTTTATTTTTTGTTATGCTTTTGAAAGAAGCTTGTGCAAAGCACCACATATTATACAGAAAAGAGCAATTTTTGGAGGCCAGTGGAATTTTATTAATTTGCGATAATGGAGAAGGTTCATTCTCCAAGCTTGTGTGTTGATTTCCGAACATTTCATTACCAGGCTAGGTAACATCTTCAGCAGAAACAAAACTCCACTGAAGATATTACTTAGCCTGGTAACGAAACATTTGGAAACCAACCCACAAGCTCAGAGAACAAAACTTCACCCTCATTTTTTTTCCTGAGTTTGGGGGGGGAGGGGGGATCCTTAAAGTTACAACAGGTAGTCCTCACTTATCAATCACAATTGAGACCAGCAATTCTGTTGCTAAGCAACGTGTTACTAGGTGAAACTCACAGGCTTCTGGTGGACTGTTGATGTCTTTTCCCATTCAGTCATTAAATAAATCACTGTGGGTCATTAAGCAAAATATCATATAACTGTGACTTGCCATTTTACTGCTGGTTTCTCTACTCATCAAAAACAGATGATTATTTGACTGAAAGATGCTGCAACAGTTGCAAATGCCTGTAGGTTACAACCTGATGCGGGAATGTTGTTTACGTGACTGCCAGGATGTTGTGATGGTCATAAAAGAAAGGTCTGGTTGTAAAGTTGCTTTTCCAGTGCATTGTAAATTTGAATAGTATCCAAAATCATTAAGCAAGGTCTATCTATAATGAACTTAATTGGTTCACTTTTTTTTAGCCACGGGGACAATTGCTGCACTATCTCCTACTCTACAGACAGGAAGACAACATTTGTAAGAGCAAAATTATTTTTAAAAACTCCACAACACTTACACAATTACAGTTTAGAAGAAAAGCTGGAGGGCACCAGATCCTGCTGTCCTGTAATTGTGAGAAGGGGAAATGTACTGTATATGGATACTTTTGTCCAGTATGAAACGCATGAAATTTAGATGGCATTTTAAAAAGCAAAAATCTCATTTGAATTAGAACGAGAGGACATGGACTTAGAAATGTCAGGGTCACCACTCTTTCTCTTTAAAAAAAATGTATAAATTATTCACTGCCGAAGGAATATTTTATTTCATCTGCTACTGCCATTTTCTTTGCTCCAGGAGCTTTCAAGAGGGAACTCTCAACTTCCTACAGGGAAGCAGCTTGACAATGCCCTGAAGGTCCTTCTGTTTAATAAGCAACAGGTTTAGCTCCTCCTGCTGAGTTCAGCTCAGTTAAGTAATGACTAGAAGTGATTGGAGCTGATGATCTGTGAAAGTAATTGTTAGGTTAGGGCTGAGAAGCTGAGAAAACTGACAGTTCTCAATACACCCATTCAACTATCAAACAGAATAGGTGTGGAATTAGGCAAGTCTCCTAAAAGTTTTACAATCTGGGCTTTCTTATCTGCTGAAGTGCTGACTAAAAGGTAGAATAAGGGACCACCATCTCTGTTTAGAGATGTTGGGAGTTAGATGCCCTGGTGGTGCAGTGATTAGAATGCAGTAAGGTAAAGGTAAAGGTTCCCCCGCACATGCGTGCTACTCGTTTCCGACTCTAGGGGCCGGTGTTCATCTCCGTTTCAAAGCTGAAGAGCCAGCGCTTGTCCGAGGACGTCTCCGTGGTCATGTGGCCGGCATGACTAGACGCCAAAGGCACACGGAACGCTGTTACCTTCCCACCGTAGTGGTCCCTATTTTTCTACTTGCATTTTTTATGTGCTTTCGAACTGCTAGGTTGGCAGAAGCTGGGACGAGTAACAGGCGCTCACTCTGCTACGCGGCACTCGGGATTGGACCCGCCAAACTGCCGACCTTCTGATCGACAAGCTCAGCGTCTTAACCCACTGAGCCACCGCAGTATTGCAGGTTAAATCTGCCCCTGCCAGGAGTTTGTCCTCACCAGCTCAAGGTTGACTCAGCCTTCCATCCTTCTGAGGTCAGTAAAATGAGGACCCAGATTGTTGGGGGCAATAGGCTGACATTGTAAAGCATCCTGGGAATGCTGTAAAGCACTATGGAGTGGTATATATAAGTCTAAATGCTATTGCTATTGCTATGCTGTTATCAGGTAAGCATGGAACAACTGATTTCAGAGAAGAAGGAACAAAACCAGCTGGACAATCTTGGACAGTCCCTTTTCATAGCTAGTTATTCTAAGAACCATTTTCTTCTGTGCCCCGCCATTTGAGCTGGTAAACCTTTTGCTTTTAGTATAATATAATTTTTTTTTTGGGGGGGGGGGAATCTTTCAATTTGAACAGTAGGGTAGAGATGGGTAGAGGAGGAGGGATAGAAAATAGGAAGGAAGGAAGGAAGGAAGGAAGGAAGGAAGGAAGGAAGGAAGGAAGGAAGGAAGGAAGGAAGGAAGGAAGGAAAATTAGAAAGGTTAAAAGGGGGGAAGGAAGGAAGAGAGGAAAGACAATCTCTATTTTTGGTGGCAAGAAGAAAAGATAACCATCCCTTTAGAGTTTGGACAAACATTCGCGCAGAAGGGATAGACATGTAAATTCTTAAAATATACAAAAAACTTGCACATGTTTTCTTCTGAAATCTGAATGTCTTAGAGAACATTTCTACCCAAAAATAAAAATAAAAAAGGAAGAACAGATGCCACCCAAAGAAACCTGATGGCAAAATGGAGATCTCTGAGCCAAACAACCACAGTTCTCCAACTCCAAGCTGAAGAAGAAGAAGAAGAAAACTGAATTTAAACATAATTAGTAACTTTCCCCTTTGCTGCACATTTTTTTTCCCCTTTAATTTATGATATGTAGAAATGGGCAAGGTCTCCTGATGCCACTTCACAGAAACCCAGAAATAGATCAAGTCCTTCTGGAAACCAAAAGCTGAACTCTGCCTTCTCTTTATGAATGTGGGTTTCTCCTTAGAGGCCCACCTTTAGATGAAGTTTATGAAAAGCAGAGGAAGAAGAGCCTTTTCTACTCTGAATGCTCAAGAATAAAAAATAAAATGTAATATTCCCCCAGGCTTAACTATTTGGCATTGGCTTTGACTGATTTCTGGCACGTTATTTGGAATGTATGACTTGGGTTGGGTAAATTTTAAAATTGTTTTTTTTTTACAGTTGTATTATGCAAAGAAAGGCTTTTTGGTGGTTGCTGTTTATCATTAATTTTGTATTGATTCTATTGTTCCGTTGTTTTTCTCTAGCAAAAGCTACTTGGAATGCCTTTTGATTGCAGGCAAGGTAAGCAGCAAGAAAGAAGAAAAAATAGAGATTATAGAAAGTTTTGGTGTAAGTTTCATCTATTATTTTGATCATAAACTCTTAAGACCATTGGTACCACCAGGTGCAAGGAGACAGAAAACTCAGCTAGCAGATGCCAAGAAGCAGAAATACAGGGTTGAAGAAAAGAAATGCCTACAACAGAGTTGGCCTTTCTCCTTTCCCCAGCAAGTTTCTTATCTAGGTTTTAATTTATTTATTTATTTTTATATCCCATCTGTATTGTTTCAACTCTGTTGTTCTGTTATATGCTGCCTATCTTCCTCTGCAAAATGACCATTGACTCTCTTTTATTAATTATGTATAAGTTGAAATTTATTTGGTGAGATATTTCCCTAGCTCATTAATTATGGCAGGCTGATATCATTTTGTCATCTGCCGAGAATATTGTATGTATTTTAAGTTGTTTACTTTAATTCATTTTGTTTTATCTTTTATAAGATTGATTTGTCTCCAAAATGAAGGGAAAGGGGGTGGAAATCTCTATTTATACACTTCTACACTGCAAGAAGGGACGCGGTGGCTCAGTGGGTTAGGACGCTGAGCTTGTCGATCAGAAGGTCAGCAGTTTGGTGGGTCGAATCCCGAGTGCCGCGTAGCAGAGTGAGCGCCTGTTACTTGTCCCAGCTTCTGCCCACCTAGCAGTTCGAAAGCATGTAAAAATGCAAGTAGAAAAATAGGGACCACTACGGTGGGAAGGTAACAGCGTTCCATGCGCCTTTGGTGTCTAGTCATGCCGGCCACATGACCATGGAGACATAATCCTTGGACAAGCGCTGGCTCTTCGGCTTTGAAACGCAGATGAGCACCGGCCCCTAGATCGAAAACGACTAGCATGCATGTGCGGGGGAACTTTCACCTTTACCTTTTACACTGCAAGAGCAGGATGTAATGCTATAGAAATTCTTTCTCCTTTTAATTTTTTCCTTCCTTCTCCTTCTCCTTCTCCTCCTCCTCCTCCTCCTCCTCCTCCATGACTCTCATGCAAATTGCATAGACCCAATGGCTTTCTGGGAGAACAGGTTTGATCTCCTTAGCCTCACACCTGCTTTAGTTACAAAGACAAACACATTCATTTCATAGAGCAGGCTAACTGCTATTATTTGTTCTATTACTTGTTCTAAAATCTCCGACAAGGAACCAATAGAGGAATCTTTCCTTACATTTCTAATGAAGATCTTTTTAGAAGGACCTTCCATGAGTAAGGTGTATGCTATAAAATTTACCTTTCACCCCTTCAAGCTAAAAAAAAAAATATGCTGTTTTTTTTTTCTTTCTCCATATCCATCAGCTTGGTAAGGTCTGAATTTAAGGCCCCTCAAGACTGATTCATGTGTTGATTTCTAAAATGCATATCCTCGTCTTTCAGGGGCCAATATTCCCAGGACATGCCTGAAAGTTGAATTTAGTAACCTTCTCTATTGTATAGGTTTGTTCTCAAAATCAATAGAAACTGTCTCTTTGTTTAATAAGATCCAAGATTAAAGTGTTAAAAGCCATACTTCAGTCTAAAGGTATGCCAAACTTCAAATCTGAAGGTTCTGCCTGTGATCCTAACTGGGATAGAAAAGTCAGCAGTTGCCACAGGCACTCCTTCTTGTCCCTTCTGCCCCAAAATAAAATGCCATCATAATCCATCTCCCAAAGGAGGGGACAAAATGATTTCTGCCAGCTTCCTAAAAGCTGTTGCATTCTACGCCACTCAAAGCTCTGGAGGAATTGAGTCTCCTTGTCTGCAAGGAACTGACGACGTCATCCAAACTCATAGTGTCAAGTTTTCTACAGACATGTAAGAAGCCTTCAGATCTATTCCCCGATACCTTTACCTCCAATAACCTCTGGCAGTTCTTCCCCGGGTATCTTCCATCACTGGCTGTTTTTTTATCTCTGGTGCAATGATTTGTGCTCTAAATGCACCACAGTGACCTTTCCTTTGAGTAGTTGAAATGTTTTCATTAAAAATGAAAGAGTGGATACATCAGAATGTTTTGCGACATAAAGACCTATGTTGTGAATATAAAACAGGGGCAGTTAGTGCTGTTTCAAGAGGCCCTCCAGTTGGAACAATGGACAAATTGCTTTGTTTGGCAAACCACGTGCATGACAAAGATTTGATGAGCAGCTGCCAGGTCCCAGAAAAGGAAAGCAGAAGGGTACAGACTAGTGGCATTGAAAGCAAACTACAGTGACGGCAAAACAATTGGAAATGCATAATCATGAGATTAGTGAAATGTTTCCTGATGCAGGGTGACTTGTGTAAAGTAAATTGTGGCATTATTCCATCATGTATTGTATATGTGTGCCTTCAGGTAAGTCTGGGTTCTTGGTGACTGCCTGGGTGTTTTCTTCTTAAGATTTTGGAAGTGCTTTGCTATTGCCTCCTTCCTATAGCTCAGAGTTCCCCAATCCCAGGCCAGGCCCATTACCAGGCTGCAGTCCACTACCAGGCTGTGGCCTGTTTGAAACTGGGCCGCAGGAGAGATGAGCAAGCATACACACATGAAACTGAACTCGCACAAGCGGGGAGTGCTTGCACTTGCACACGAAGCTCCATTCGCATAAATGGAGCTTCATACATAGTGCCTCCCATTCAGTAAGTAGAGTTTCATGAGTGAGCACAAGCGCTCTCTGCTCCAGCATCCCCCAGTTGCACAAGTGGAGCTTCAACTGCGCCAAACAGGCTGCCAAGCTGGAAAGGTTGGGGACCGCTGCTATAGCTGAAAGAGAACACATTTCTCCTTGACTTACAACCATTCATTTAATGAGTATTCAAAGTTACAACAGCACTGGAAAAGTGACTTGTGACCATTTTCACACTTGCACTATTGCAGCATCCCCATGGTTATGTGATCAAACTTTGAATGCTTGCCAACTGTCTCATATTTATGATGGTTGCTAAGTCCCAGGGTCATGTGATCACCCTTTGCGACTTTCTGACAAACCAAGTTAATGAAGCCAGATTCACTTAGCAACAGTGTTATTAACTTAACAATTGCAGTGGTTTACTTAACAACTATAGCAAGAAGGGTCAAAAAATGAAGTGAAACTCACTTAGAAATGGAAATTTGGAGCTCAGTTGTGGTCATAAGTCAAGGACCACCCGTAACTAGCCCAAGGTCACTCAGCAGGTTGTTTTATACCTAAGGCAGGATCAGAACTCACAGAATCACAGTTTTTAGTTTCATGCTTTAATCACTACTCCAAACTGGCTCATTACTTCATCATGCAGTGTAATGGCCAACTAGACAATCTCTCGCCCCTCCTGTTCAACATCTACATGAAGCCGCTGGGCGAGATCATTTGTCGTTTCAGGGTGGGGTATCATCAGTACGCTGATGATACCCAACTTTTTCTTTCTACCCCGAACCAACCCAGCGATGCCCTCGCCTTGATATCCCGTTGCCTGGAGGCGGTCCAGGTCTGGATGGGGAGAAACAGGCTTCGTCTCAATCCTGCCAAGACTGAGTGGTTGTGCATATCGGCATCTTGGGTTAACCAAACTATTGCACCTTTAATGATGGGGGGGTGAGGTGTTACCCCCCATTGTTAGGGCTCGCAACTTGGGCGTCCTCCTTGACTCCTGGCTCAATTTTGAAGACCATATAGGAGCCATGACCAGGGGGGCTTTTGCCCAGGTTCACCTGGTGCGCCAGTTGCGACCCTACCTGGACCGAGATGCCCTACACACAGTCACTCATGTGCTCGTGACCTCCCGTTTAGGCTACTGCAACGCTCTCTACATGGGGCTGCCCTTGAGGACCACTCGGAGGCTTCAGCTGGTGCAGAATGGGGCCGCGCGAGTTGTGATGGGGGTTTCCCGATACTCCCATGTAACACCTCTACTCCGCGAGCTACATTGGCTTCCGTTTGCCCTCCGGGTGAGATTCAAGGTGCTGGTGATGACCTATAAAGCCCTAAATGGCTTGGGTCCGGGATATCTGAGGGAACACCTGCTGCCAGCATCAAGTTCCCTTCGTCCAGTGCGCTCCCACAGGGAGGTCTTCTCAGGGTGCCGCCAGTAAAAGATTGCCAGCAGGTAACACCTAGGGGGAGGGCCTTCTCAGTGGGTGCCCCTGCCCTCTGGAACCAGCTGCCCGTGGAGCTTAGGACTGCCCCTGACCTCCGTTCATTCCGCCCGGACCTGAAGACCTGGCTCTTCGAGCTCTCTGACCCAGGCTGAGAATTTTAATTTTAATTTTAATTGGGTTTTTTTACTTTTTCAGGGACTGTTGTAATTTTTTTAATTGTTTTTAACTTTTGTATTTCTTGTTTTAAATACCCTGTAAACTGCCCTGAGTCCTTCGGGAAAGGGCGGTATATAAATCCAATTAAATAAATAAATAAATAAAATATGAGGACCAGCACAAATGCCATGATCTAAAATGACAAGATGGATCACAACATTGGAAGGCTAAGATTTTCCTACAAAGAATTATTTGGATCTCCCATCTCTGTTTCATTCTCTTGGTTAGGAAAGGAGAATGCCACTCTCTTTTTTTCTCTGCCACTCTTCCATTTGGGGGTGCATTTTATATAAATTCATGGATTTCTCTGTATTGGTAGAATATGTTCTAGTAAAGTGGTTAGGAAATAATTGAGAACATGGCTGTCTGCTTGGTGTTGGGGGGGACCTCCATTGTACATGCTCAGATGGAGCATAAAAGATCCCTAAAAGTTTGTAACACTTTCCACTTGTAAACAATGAAGGGGAACTGGACACAACTTATATTTTAATTGGTCTGATGTACCATTTCCCATCACTGGAAGACAATGAATGAAACTGAATTACTGAGATAGTTTGCATTGATGCTCAGCATGGCCATTGATGGAATTATCTGGATATCTTCCATGCTTTCCCAGAATTGGAAGCCTTCAAAGTGGAATGGAATGGATCAAGTTACTGTAGTCTAGAAATGAGTCATAGGGCCTCATTCAATTTCATCTGTTCCAGAAATTATAGGGATAATAATCATATTCATTATGCCCAGAAAGCTTCTGTTTACTAGATTCCTTTACCCAACAGGTTGTTGGAAGGCCATGCATTTTTGGAACAATCATTATCAGATGTGCTTTGTTTAAATTAATTTCAGAGGAAGTTGTCATACACATGACCTTAAGTACAAAATTGTGCTTCTTTTCATGTTTTTTTTAAAAAAAATCATATTCTTAGTTTAAAATGTATCTTGGTTGCTTTTCTACTGGGAAATATGTAAGGATTTTCACTTTTTAAAAATACATCAAAATATGGAATAGAAATGTAGGACAAAAGAATTTGAAAAGCAACAGCCCCATAATAATTTAAGAATAGTAATCCAAACAAAAGCAGTAAGCACCAGGTTTAAAAGCTGAAATAATGTAATAGCATCTTGGTGAAATGAAAAGTCTTCAGGAACCAAAATGAAATGAAAAAAGATTGTGGATTTCGGACAGGAGCCCTTGATCATCTTGCCACATTCTTTTGAGAACCTGTCCCATCTAATCCTAATAATTCAAGTATTATATTCATTCAGTTTGACAGAAAAAAATGTTCTTTTAATTCTTTTCAGTGGAAAAAAATGTCCTTGCATGTATTTTGTTTAAGATGGTTAGGGCAAATGTGCAGGTGACTAAGTGTCCTATTTTCCATTCTACAGTGATCTTATCAGCTCCCTGGTTTCAAATAATTCTACCATTCTGTGTTTCACAGAGTACTACTCAAAAAGATGCTTTCAGGAAATCCATAAGGAAATATAAATGGGAATATGTCTATGGAGATTCTCAATCATCCAGGTCATGGTTGTCCCAAAGATGTTTTTCCAAATGGGAATGGAATAGAGTAGAGTAGAGTAGCGTAGTGTAGAGTAGAACAGAACAGAACAGAACAGAACAGAACAGAATAGAATAGAATAACAAAGCTGGAAGGGATGATGATGATGATGATGATGATGATGATGATGATGATGATGATGATGATGGAAGGTACCTGAGAGGTTATCTAGTCCAACCCCCTGCTCAGGCAGGAAACCCTATACCATTTCGGACAAATGGCTGTCCAGTCTCTTCTTAAAAACTTCCAGTGTTGAAGCATTCACAGCTTCTGGAGGCAGGTTGTTCCACTGGTCAATTGTTCTAACTGTCAGGAAGTTTCTCCTTAGTTCTAGGTTGCTTCTCTCCTTGATTAGTTTCCATCCATTGCTTCTTGTCCTGCCTTTGGGCGCTTTGGAGAATACCTTGAGTCCCTCCTCTTTGTGAGAGCTCCTGAGATATTGGAACACTGCTATCATGTCCCCACTCATCCTTCTCTTCATTAAACTAGACATATCCAATTTCAGCAGCCATTCCTTCTATGTTTTAGTCTCCAGTCCCCCAATCATCTTTGTTGCTCTTCTCTGTACTCTTTCTAGAGTCTCAACATCTTTTTTACATCGTGGTGACCAAAACCGGATGCAGTATTCCAAGTGTGGCCTTACAAAGGCATTGTAAAGTGGTATTAATACTTCACGTGATCTTGATTCTATTCCTCTGTTAATGCAGCCTAGCACTGTGTTGGCTTTTTGGGCAGCTGCAGCATACTGCTGGCTCATATTGAAGTGATTGTCCACTAGGACTTCGAGATCCCTCTCACAGTTACTACTATCGAGCAAGATACCACCTATACTGTACCTGTACATTTGGTTTTTCTTTCCTAAATGTAGAATCTTACTTTTTTCACAATTGAATTTTATTTTGTTAGATAGCACCCAGTGTTCAAGTCTGTCCAGATCCTCCTATATCTTAAGCCTATCTTCTGGAGTGTTGGCTATTCCTGTCAGCTTGGTGTTGTCTGCAAATTTGATGAGTTCCCCATTTATCCCTTCATCCAAATAGTTGATGAAGATGTTGAAGAGCACTGGGCCCAGAACAGAGCCCTGGGGCACCCCACTACATACTTCCCTCCATGTAGATGCGGTTCCATTGAGGACCACATGTTGAGTATGGCCAGTCAGCCAGTTACAAATCCATCTGGTGGTGATTCTGTCTAACCCACAGAAGAAGAAGGTTGTGATCTACTTTATCAAATGCCTTACTGAAGTCCAAGTAAATTATATCTATAGCATTCCTCTGGTCCAGTAATTTTGTCATTTGGTCAAAGAATGCAATAAGATTTGTCTGGCATGATCTGTTTTTGACAAACCCATGTTGGCTTTTAGTAATGACTTTGTTTGCCTCTAGGTGATTAGTTGTTTGATTATCTTTTCCACAATCTTCCCAGGTATTGAGGTCAGGCTGATAGGTCTGTAATTTCCTGGATTCATTTGTTTTTCCTTTTTTGTAGATGGGAACTACATCAGCTCTTTTCCAATCCTCTGGTAGTTCCCCAGTGCTCCAGGATGTTTGAAAAATATAGTTCAGTGGTTCTGAGATCACATCTGCCAGTTCCTTGAGAACCTTGGGGTGTAATCCATCTGGTCCTGGTGATTTGAACTCATCTAGACTGGAAAGGTGCTCACTTATCATTTTCTTGCCTATCTTAACTTCTGTTTCTATTCTGTTTTTTATGGCACTATTTTTGATAGGTTGGTCTGTTTTTTCCCTTTGTTTAAAAACAGATGCAAAAAACGAGTTAAATAGTTCTGCTTTCTCCCTGTTGCTTCTCACCTTCTTGCCATTTTCCCCCACTAATGGACCAATCATTTCCTTAACTCTTTTCTTGTTTTTTACATGTTGAAAGAAGCTTTTTTTGTTATTGTTGACTTTGGTCACAAGCCTTAGTTCATTTTGAGCCTTAGCTTTCCTCACTTCATCTTTGCAGGCTCGGGCTATTTGCTGATATTCTGCCTTAGTTATGTGCCCCTCTTTCCACTTTCTGTACTTGTCTTGGAGGTCTTCTAGTCCAACCCACTGCTCATGCAGGAAACCCTATATCATATCAATCAAATGGTTGTCCAATCTCTTCTTAAAAGAGTGTTATAGCATTCACAACTTCTGGAGGAAAGTTGTTCCACTGACTAATTTTTGTAATTGTCAGGAAATTTCTCCTTAGTTCTAGGTTGCTTTTCTCCTTGATTAGTTTCCATCCATTGTTTCTTGTCCTGCACTCAGGCGCTTTAAAGAATAGCTTGACTCCCTCTTCTTTGTGGCAACCCCTGAGTTATTGGAACACTGCTATCATGTCACCCCTTGTCCTTCTTTTCTTTAGACTAGCCATACTCAATTCCAGTGACTGTTCTTTACATGTTTTAGCCTCCAGTCCCCTGATCATCTTTGTTGATCTTCTCTGCACTCTGGTTTTTCTTGTTTAAGAATAGAATAGAATAGAATAGAATAGAATAGAATAGAATAGAATAGAATAGACCTTGGACGTCTTGTAGTCCAGCCCCCTGCTCAAACAGGAAAATGTATAGACCATCTCAGACAAGAGACTTTTGTTTGAAAATGTTTTGTTTCTCATCCAAGAACTGAAGAGGTTTTTTGGATGAGAAACAAAATGTCTTAAAAGAAAAAAACAAAGGAAGTCCAGTTGCCTTTTGGAAAACACCTTTGGGTTATGAATGACAATAATTTCCTTCCATAGTTCCTCTATGGTAGGGTTAACCATTTTTTTTAGATCAACCAAGTGTTGATCTATTAGTTGCAATATAAACTGACCCACCAACATGTTGTCCAATCCTGATATTGTGGGCTGAGAGAGTGAGTGGCCCAAAGACCATGAATGTTTCAATTCCCTCTTTAACACTATCAAAATTGCTGACTACCAGCACATGTGATGGCAGCAAGTAGTTAACTTTCCAAGCAGAAATCATCCCATGGGGCAGTGAGACAGATTCTATTCTTAACTGAAGTATCCTGCCTGCATCGTATTCCTGGATGGGACATTTGACTTTTTATGACATCTCCCAGAATTTGGATCAGAACAAATGAGCCATTTTAATATACCTGAAGATCAGAAAGTGGCAAATGAAGAACCCCATAAGTATTTTGCCAAAGAAGTTCACTTTGAAATGAAATGCATAAAATATGATAGGCTCCATTGATTCTCTTTATTACAGCCTTCACAAATATTAAAGGTACTGCTCTTTACCCTGCTTACAGTAGCTGGTTCTCCCTGTGGAAACTAGAATCTCACCAAAAACTCTCAAGGAAGATATTTGGCTTGTATGAAGTTGGGGAACTAAGGAAGAAGAAGGAGAAGGAGAAGGAGAAGGAGAAGGAGGAGGAGGAGGAGGAGGAGGAGGAGGAGAAGAAGAAGAAGAAGAAGAAGAAGAAGAAGAAGAAGAAGAAGAAG
>JAKJMR010017618.1:170811-185496 GCA_024449315.1 Daboia siamensis
ACTTCGGTCTGATGAAACCAGCTCACAGGCTGGCAGTTTGACACCCCTGGTCTACCTGCAAAAGCTCAGAATGAGGTCACTGTTTTAATGGTAGTTCTCTTCCATTGTGAACAATGATCCCAGTCAATGAAGAAAAGAGACCAGGGACTTCCAGGGAAGAAAAGTGAACTGAAGACACCTGCACAAATGTTGCAGCTAATGTTCTTTGAAAAAGACAGGAAGTCAATGAGTAGAATAACTCCTTCAACCATTTCTGGATAAAAAGAGGATGTAAGATCACCCCAGTTGTGCTCTACACAGTTGCTTCTGACAGGAGGACTAAAAACCAGTAACTTCTGGAGATCAGATGAATCTGGAGCCAAGGGAATTTGCCATATTTATTCAAACTGCAAACAGACTTTCAAAGGATGCTAAGTTTGCACTTTCCTTGCTAACTATTTTTAGAAATTGTCTATTTACTGCTTTAAAAATGTTAGACACCTTCAAAATGATATGACTGAAAATGAACTTGTTGAGACCTTCTAATCCTCAGTATAAGAAAATGAAGATGCATTGCTATAACTTTTAAGAATTACAAACAATAAATTATATACAGTTTTAAATTGATTAAAGGCTCAGAAAATGTTGGAATGTTGAATATGAAGATTTAGTAATGAATTTTAAAGAATGCATGCATTTCATTTGAAAGAAGAATTGATTTTGATATTGGACACATAGCAAGACAAGCAACTTATAATGCCATTCAGAGATATTTTTGAGGAATTGCATTGGGACTTTGAATCAATAAGGTCAGCTATGTTGGGAATATGCTGTTCCCAGAGGAAGATGCTACTGAAAAAGATATACATCAAAGTATACCCAAGAGCAACCTGAATAAGTGTTTGAATAAGAATTTGTCATCAGCCAAAGCAAGCAAACAAACTGGCAATGCCAGAAAGCAATTGGAATAATTTCTTTTTCTGGTAATAGAAAAGAGGATGTTCAAAGTTTTGAAGAAATTTGAAACAACCATTGAAACAATCACCTGAATTGATTAAAGTGTATGATTGCTTCATGTAAAAAGAAGGTATACAAAGTTAGTTTATCAATCTGGGATATGTTGCTGTTTGGGGTGGAGATTTTTTAGATTTACTGACATCTGGTCTGGAAAAATGTTATGTATTGGATTTGCTTACAGTTAACATGGTATTTAAGCCTTTCCCCCTGCAGATACTTTATATATTCTAATCTGATAGTATTTAAACAATGTCAAGGTTCCGATGAATGAGAAAAATCAAACAAATTGCTGGCGTACGTAAATATTTATCTAAAAAAACTTAGTAATGAAACGAAACATCAGCACGTTGTACTTAAATGTCTTTCTACTTAAAGGGATATTTGTGAGCTTATTTTCTTTTAAGAAGAAGCTTCCCCCTTTTGTTACGTTAAACAGTAGTCTTTTGTTCACACTAGGATATTGAGACTGCTTTATGTTTTATAATGTGGATTTGCATACAGTTGAGATATGGAATGTTGAGTTTTATATGTGCTAATTAGTAATATTTTGGGGTTCTGTTTGGACTCTTTGCTGATACCTGGATTGGAGAAAATATTACTTATTGGATTTGCATACAGTTATGGGATGAAGTGTTATATTTTTTAATTAAGAGGAGATGAAGAAATAGAGATGTGTTTACATTTGTGATAAGGGTGGGAAGTGCTTTTTTTTTTAAAAAAAAAACAACCCCATTTTGTGTCTTTTTTCTTCCTTGCTTTTTTGCACCTTTTTTCTTTTTTTACCCCATACTATTTTTTCTATTGTAATAAAAACTTTTAATAAAATTATTATATAAAAATGAGGAGGGGAAGTCAAGACCAAGGAATGCCAGAGGATATAGAGTGAGTCATCAAGAATATATTGGATCGGCAATTTATCACATATCAGCAATATCAATTTGTATTGTAGCAGCCTAAATGGAGAAATGGCAGCTAGACAGATCCCAACCCCTGACAGATTGTCAATACTGACAACATCTATATATTGATATATCAGTTATATCTCTCCATTCAAGGAAAGACAGCTATATAAACAAATATATATCATTCTCCCATTATATTTGGAATATTTGGGACCTTCAAAAAGAGAGATGATGGAAAATAGTATCTTAATTTTTTTTAAAAAAATAATAATTTTATGTTATGTCTACTTTGTCGTATGTCTAGTTTAAGGAAAATAAAGACTGGGGTGACATGATAACAATGCTCCAATATCTCAGGGGCTGCCACAAAGAAGAGGGGCTCAACCTATTCTCCAAAGAACCTGAAGGCAGGACAAGAAGTAACGGATGGAAACTAATCAAGGAGGAAACCAGCCTAAAACTAAGGAAAAATTTCCTGACAGTGAGAACAATTAATCAGTGGGACGACTTGCCTCCAGAGGTTGTGGGTGCTCCAACCCTGGAGGTTTTTAAGAAGAGATTGGGCAACCATTTGTCTGAAATGATATATGGTTTCCTGCTTGAGCAGGGGTTTGGAAATAGGAGGCCTCCAAGGTCCCTTCCAACTCTGTTATTCTCTTATAATAATCCATTTCTTAAAAATATTTTCCTTCCTAACAAAATAATCCACTCTATCTCTTTTCATTGGAATGTAAAAGGGAAAGACTGACTGAAAACAGACTGTGGACTTTCATAGGCATCATGGTACTCTCCAGCAGTTCTCATTCCGTTTGTTTTAATAGATTTGTTTTTCAAGATCTTTTTGAAGGCCAGAAGTGTTGATGAAGTAGTCAGGGGTATGTAGACTTCCAGTTGTTTATCAACCAATCCTATTTTCAATAGTCTGCAATATTTCTTGTTTCTCACACTTCCATTCAATTCTTAAAAAAAAAAAAAACCTCAGGAAGTTTTTAGGAAGGGACTGGACAACCATTTGTCTGAAATGGTATAGGATTTCTTGTCTGAGCAGAGGGTTGGACTAGAAGACCTCCGAGGTCTCTTTGAACTCTATTATTATTATTATTATTATTATTATTATTATTATTATTATTATTATTATTATTACTATTATTACTATTACTATTATTATTATTATTATTATTATTATTATTATTATTATTATTATCATCATCATCATCATCAAGAATCATCTCCATGAAGCTCTTTTCATTAGTGGCATTCCTACCAGAGAGCCTTGCCCCTGCCAAATGAGTCGAAAAATGTCTTCTGTCTCTGGAGAAATTTGGGCAAATGGTCCACAAGATCTGTAGAACATTTGAAAGGACACGTTGCACTCACCTCTGTCTTCAATCGCTTTGGGCTTTTTTTCCCTTTCATGTTTACCTCCACAGTGATGCAGAATGGTGGTGCGGTTGTCACTTTTATTTGAAAGAATAAGAATTAAACATGCATGAATCACATGAAACAGAAGAACAGCTGTCTTTGTGGAAGTGCATGTGGTTCAGAATAACTACTGTTCTGAAAATCCCTCTCTCTCTCTCTCTATTTTTCCCCCAAAAAAGACAATTGGACAGTTGTTGCTTTTTTTTTTTACTTAAGGAAGAAGTCATTTCACTTCTCATCTAAAAAAGCTTCATCAGTTGTGATGGTGTGTATTGGGTGGGGGGATTGGAGGGATTCATTCTGACAGTTGAGACTAGATGGTGGGGGTTTGGAAGGATTGGTTCTGACAGGATGCTGTGGGTGTGTGGGTGTGTGGAAGTATTGTATTTCTTTGCAGTCATCTGGTCATTAGCCCTCTCCTGATAGCTCATGAGGCCATGGGGATTTATCTCTGCCCTCAGGATCACCTGAGTCAGACTGCAAATGGTTGTGGAATCTTCCTGGAATTGCTTGAAAGCACTGCATTTTAGACTGGAGACAGGTAGTGTCATATTCCTTCCCCTCTCTTGATGGAGGGCTGTTCAATTCTAACACAGATGGATTATTTTACTCCTCTTTCAAACATGCACATAGTGTTGATTTCAGGAAACATGAACCATTCCCATATTATTATCCACAGTATGGTCCTGCCCAGTGGTGAGATTCAGCAGGTTCACACCAGTTCAGCAGAACCGGTAGCTAATTTTTAGTTGCCCAGGCCCAGAAGAGGCATCCACACAGAGAACTGATTGTTCACATATTTGAAGCCCACCACTGGTCCTGCCTATGAATCCAGGTTTATATTGAAGGAGAGTTTATTTTTATTGAAAGAATTTGTGAATGATTCCCTCACCAGCCCACTAAGAACATTCAGGGAGGCTCACCTACATTTATTGCAGCATATCTGGCCCAGGTCAGATCAAGTCTTCCTTAAAGCCAGCTTGGGACCTTGAGAACCTTCTCCTTGTGAATTGGGGGAAAGTGGCCTGTGCATTTTCAATGTCCATAAGAACTCATTTAATGCTGGATTTCATTTAATCTTTAATGATAATGGTTACTTTAAAAATTATTACGGGGTTTCATTCTAAATGGTCATCAAGGGTATGACAATGTAATAATATCAATCTTATAGACAGACCAGAATACAATGTTCTAATATAAGTAAATGTGTGCCATTGAATTCATTATCAGTAATTACAGAGACTAGGATTGTAAATCTGGAACCTCACCATATGCCCATTAAATCATCGCTCATCTCTTTCTGGCACAGTCCCACTCACGACTTCCCAATAGATTCTCCAGCAGGCATTTATCTAATAATTGCAGCATGCAAATCAATTTGTTCCAGAAAAGACAGATGGGCTGTTTATTAGAGAAAGGTACCCCAAGAAAGAAGTCCAGAAATGACAACAAAGGATGGGTGATGTATCTCCAGCTTGACTTAACCCTGTGTACCTCAAATTTTGCTTGTCCATAAGCCAGAGACGCCCCATGCATTTTCTTTTTCATCAAATCTGGGATCTTCCCCAATATTGCTCTGTTTCCCAGTCTCCAGGATTTAGAGAGGATTGATTAATTATGCTTTGAATCAAGGTACAATTTGTCATCTTCTGCAGCCAGACTTTCCAAAATCAGGATGGAAGGCTGTAAGAAATGTCTTAATGCCATGGTAGAAAACATTTGAGGGCCAAGAACATTTCAATTTTTTTGAACATGCAATTGTCACAGTCGCTACATGGCTGCCCTGGTGGTTTTGATTGGTCAATCAAAAAACAGTTATTAAACAGTTGATTAACTCCCTTAATTTTTATTATTCTCTCTCCATGCAGCAGTGTCTATATGTGTTCCTGGGAAAGATGAGCAAAGAACACCACGAGTGTATATTATAGGTACAGTATATAGTCCCAGCAGGGTCACCCAAAGTATGACAGTTGTTCCAGCTATCTAGATAAAGCAAGCAGGCACACATATTGGGCAGCAACACTACATGTAGTCCTTGACTTACAACAGTTCATTTAGTGACTATTTGAAGTTACAACAGCGCTGAAAAAAGTGAGTTGTGACCATTGTTCACTCTTAGGACTGTTGGTCATGTGATCAAAACTCAGACACTTGGCAACCAACTCATATTTATGACAGATGCAGTGTCCCCAGGGTCATGTGATCCCCTTTTGCCACAAGCAAAGTCAATGGGGAAGCCTGACTCAGTTAACAACCATGTTGCTAACGTAACAACTGCAGTGAATGGGACAAAAATCACTTAACAAATGTCCCACTTAGAAACTAAAATGTTGGGCCCAGTTGTGGTCATAAGTCAAGGACTACCTATATAGGAAGATACTAAAGACAGAAGATCACTTTTATGGTGATGGCAAAGACAATCATTTCACACTGCACAAGAAAAGGCAATAGTAAATATTTTATGAAGGAAACAAAAAGGATGGACAATATAAAGTGGGAGATAACATAGTGTTGAATGATGGGCAGCTTAGGTCAGATAGCACTCAATGTGCTACTGAGGAAGTGCTGAAGCACTTTGAGAGGACTAATAGTATTTATGACCTGTAGTTTCTGTAAATATCATGCAGGAAATGAAAATCTGAAACTACAATCTCAGTGGAAATGTAGTGGAAAAACTCACTGTAACTGAAATATGAAACTATTCAACTTCGCATTGCATCTTAGGGATCAGCAAATTGAGATGGATATGAATGCTTTTAGATAGAAGATCATTCTGTTTACTACTCAGTACAGGAAAATCAAAGAATATGGATATTCTCAGTCATCCAGGGCATGGTTGTCCCAAAGGTGCTTTTTCAAAAGGCAACTGGACTTTGTCTGAAGATGTTTCACTTCTCATCCAGAAGCTTCAGAAGAATTTCTTCAGAACTGAAAAAGCATCTTGGATGAGAAGCTAAATGTCTTTTGAACAAACATCTTTGGGACTATGTTGCTTTCAGGAAGGCTATAGCAAAGACAGTACTTAAGCACAATGCAGTCAGAGACCAAATGATATCAAGTGGACTTTGGACAGCCCTTTAATAAGACTGTTTATGTTCCAACCACTGATGCAGAAGAAGAGAAAGCTGATATGTTTTATGGTTACATTCAACCTGAAACTGACAGATCATTCAAGCACGATATGTTACGTGAGATTCAAGAATGGAATGCCAAAGCTGGAAATTGTAAAGAGGAAAACAGTGTTGAACTGTATGCCCTAGAAAACAGACACTAAGCAGGAGAATAATTTATCAGTTGCTGTCAATCCAGGGCTTTCTTCAATACTAGCAGAATCTTCAAATTACCAAAATGACCCTAATGTACAGTACATGGGCATTACTTGATGCTGCACACAGAAATCAAAAGAGCTGTATTATTATAACAAGATGGAAAAGCTCAGTTACAATTGCAAAGAAACCACAAACTGGCTATGTTCAAATTCAAAATTAAGCGGAAATGGAAGAACAAAGCCAAACAGTTTCATAATATTATCCTGAGTGTCTATCCAGCATTTTCAAGGAGAATATTAGGAATTGCTTTGAAGTCCTGAACCTCAGTGGACTGTGGAATAAAATCAAATAAGTTGTTAAAGATGAATGTGAAAAAAGGCTGTTAAAAATCAGAAACAGAAGAAAGCAAGTTGGATGTCAGAACAAACAGTGGAAATTGCCAAGAGCAGATGAGAAGCCAAAGTCAAGGAAGGCAAAGATATTAAGAAGAAAGCTAGCAAAGAATTCACACAGCGGCTAGAAGGAACTAAAACCAGTATTACAATGATAGCAATAAAGTTATCAAAGATAGAAAGAGACATGGGAAAGTCTTTCAAAAGATCTCCAAACTCAGGAGGGGGTTCTAACCTTAGATTTATATGCTATAAGATGCCAAAAGACAAATAGTAACTGATTCAAAGAAGGTTAAACTAAGATGGAAGAAGTACAAGTAGTCCTTGATTTACAATCACAACTGAGCTCAAAACTTCTATTGCTTAGCAAGACAGCTGTTAAGTGATTTTTGCCCCAGTTGTTAAGTGAATTACTGCAGATGATAAGTTAGCAACACAGTTGTTAAGTGAATCTAGCTTCCCCATGGACTTTGCTTGTTAGGTCACAAAAGAAAATCATGTGACCCTGAGACATTGCAACCATCATAAATATGAGCCAGTTGCCAAGCATCTGAATTTTGATCATGTGACCATGGGGATGATGCAATGGTGTGAAAAATGGTCATATGCATTTTTAAAGACTTTGAACAGTCAGTAAATGAATGGTTGTAAGTCAAAGACTACCCATTTACTGAACCCAGTGTAAAATAGAGATGTCGGCTGCAAGATACATTGGAAAATATTTCCTACTTACACAAACCAATAGTGGTATATGTACCACCTGTGGTACTTTGCCATATGCCAGGTGGTACGCAGCTGCTAGCTAAGTGTAGCAGGGGAGGGGAATGAGCCGAAGCAAGCCAAGCCTGAGGGAGAGGCAGCTACAGTTGCATGACTGCTGGGCAGAAGCCACAGGAGCTGACAGGGCTCCAGCTGATTGGGTCCAGCTGATTGGCACTTCCAGAAGCAGCTTGGAGCTGGAGGTGAACTGAAGAAAAAAAAAAGGGGGGAAAGAGAGGAAAGGCTATAAAAGTAGGTGGTTTGGGCGGGGGAAGGGGAAAAAAGACAACAGGAAAGATTTAATCCCTTTAAACAAATGTAATTAGTTTTACCTGTTTAATTGAGTCCCTTCTATGGCTTTTAGAAAGTTTGTTTTGAAGATAAACAGGTTTAATTTTAAAGCTAAAGCTTTTTGCAATTGCCAGAGCCTTTCAGTCTTGAATTGCAACATTGTGACACTTGACACCCTGAGGCAGCTTAAAGAGTTTCTTCATTGCTTTGCACTTGATTCCTGTGTTTTTAAGGGTACAGGGAACAGACTGGGATGTGTGTGCATTCTTACTACACTGTGGAAAGAGCTCAGAAGGGAGAGAGGAAAAAAGGCCGACCAGCTAGCTCAGGAGTCTACAAACTTAGCAGCTTTAAGACCTGTGGACTTCAACTCCCAGAATTCCTCAACAAGCCATGAAGGCTGAAGAACTCTGGGAGTCAAAGTCCACAAGGCTTAAAAGTGCCAAGTTTGAAGACCCCTGAACTAGCTGGTAGTGGTGCACATTAATAAACATACATTTGTCAGTGCAAAGGGAAAGTGATTCAGCAAAAGAACAGACACCGAAGAAATTAAAACTGGTACTTTTTTCTTTTTTTCTACAGTTTGTAATATTTTATTAGATTATAGAATAAAATACAAAAACACAAAAGCAAATAGTAAGACACAGTGGGGAGGAAAAAGGGGGAAATAGTGAGAGTGAGATGGAAAAAAAGAAGTTTCCTCTATTGCAGTAGAAGGGAGCATTAACACTGAACCTCAGCTTTTTACTTTTCCATAATATTATAAACTAGCCATTTCTGTAACAACCAATGAATCTAATCAGTAAAACCCAAAATCCCCATCCCCTTTTTTTTTAGTCATCAAGTTTTTGACACCTTGCTAAGCACTGGTGGTATTCAAATACTGTCATGTCCTAAAAGTGGTACAATCTGTGAAAAGGTTGAAAAGCCTTCTATAGTATAGAAGATGAAGTTAGCAGCAGCACATCAGCCAGAATCAAGTGAGAAGGCTACAGTAATTTATTGAAAATCTTCACAAATGTGGCAAGCAACAGAAGAAGTTGCTTCTGTAAAGATACAAATAAGGAGACTTAATGGAATGTGCAAACTATTATATAATGTTCTTAATTTCACAGAGTAGCAAAAAAAAATTTAGGATTATCCAACTCATATTAGGGCTTTATATGGAAATGGAAATGCCAGATCTTCAGTCTGACTTTCAAAAAGGTAAGTAACATGACATGTTATTTTTGGATTAAAGAAATCACAAGAAAATCATTTATCACTGGTGGGTTTTGAACTAGGTGATCTTTAATGTGCCTTCCAAACCTCCCATTCTGTGACTTTAAAATGAGAATGGAAGGGAGATACCGAGATACAATGCAATTGCATGGGCTTCAAATTAATTTCAGTCCATATGCATTAGTCATAGAATAACAGAGTTGGAAGGGACTTTGGAGGTCTTTTTGTCCATCCCCTGCTCAAGTAGGAGACTCTATACTATTTCAGACAAGTGGCTATCCAGTCTCTTTTTAAAAGCCTGCAGCAATGAGGCACCCACAACTTCTGAAGGCAAGCCATTCCACTGGCTAATTGTTCTCACTGTTAAGAAATTTCTCCTTAGTTCTAGGTTGCTTCTTTCCTTGATTATAATAGAGTAGAATGGAGCTGAAAGGGACCTTGGAGGTCTTCTAGTCCAGCCCCCTGCTCAAACAGGAGAACCTATACCATCTCAGAAATGTGACTGTCTAGTCTCTTCTTAAAAATCTCCAGTGATGGAGTGCCCACAATTTCTGGAGGCGACCTGTTCCATTACTTGATTGTCCTCACTGTCAGGAAGTTTCTTCTTAATTCCAGGTTGCTTCTCTCTTTGATCAGTTTCCAATAATTGTTTCTCGTCCTTCCCTTTGGTGCTCTGGTGAACAAATTGACCCCTCTTCCTTGTGGCAGCCCCTCAGATATTGGAATACTGCTATCATATCTCCCCTATTTCTTCTTCTTTTTAGTTTCCATTCATTGTTTCTTGTCTTGCCTTCTGGTGCCTTGGAAAGTCGGTTGACCCCCTGATCTTAGTGGTAGCTTATCAAACTTTGGAACAGTGCTATCATGTCCCACTTAGTCCTTATTTTCAATAGACTACTCTTGCAACTGTTCTTCATAAGTTTTAGCCTCCAGTCCCCTAATCATCCTTGTTGCTCTCTGCACACTTTCCAGTGTTTCAACATATTTTTTATATTGTGGGGACCACGTATTCCAAGTGTGGTTTTACTAAAGTTTTGTAAAGTGGTATTAATACTTCACTGATCTTGATCCTATCCCTCTATTAATGCAGCTTAGGATTGCATTGGTTTCTTTGGCTGCTACTCCACACTGTTGGCTCCTATTTAAGTGATTGACCACTAAGATTCCGAGATCCTTCTCACAGTTAGTGGTACTGAGCCAAACTTCACCCAGTCTGTACCTGTACAAATGCTTTGCTTTGTTTTGTTGCCTAAATTTATTTATTTATTTATTTATTTTATTAGATTTATATACCGCCCTTTCCCGAAGGACTCAGGGTGGTTTCCAGGGTATTTAAAATCAAACCAATACAAAATACAAAAGTTAAAAAACAATTTAAAAAGATTAAATTATACCTAAAAACAAAAAAACCCAGTTAAAAATTCTCAGCCTGGGCCGGAGACCTCAGAGAGCCAGGTCTTCAGGTCCCGGTGGAATGAACGAAGGTCAGGGGCAGTCCTAAGCTCCACGGGCAGCTGGTTCCAGAGGGCAGGTGAACCCACAGAGAAGGCCCTCCTCCTGGGTGTTATCCGCCGGCAATCTTTTACCGGCAGCACCCTGAGAAGACCCTCCCTGTGGGAACGCACTGGACAAAGGGAACTTGATGCTGGCAGCAGGTGTTCCCTCAAATAACCCGGACCCAAGCCATTCAGGGCTTTATAGGTCATCACCAGCATCTTGAATCTCACCCGGAGGGCAACTGGAAGCCAATGCAGCTCACGGAGTAGAGGTGTTACATGGGAGTATCGGGAAACCCCCATCACAACTCGCACAGCCGCATTCTGCACCAGTTGAAGCCTCCGAGTGGTCCTCAAGGGCAGCCCCATGTAGAGAGCGTTGCAGTAGTCTAAACGGGAGGTCACGAGCACATGACTGACTGTGTGTAGGGCATCTCAGTCCAGGTAGGGTCGCAACTGGCGCACCATGCAAACCTGGGCAAAAGCCCCCCTGGTCACGGCTCCTATATGGTCTTCAAAATTGAGCCGTGAGTCCAGGAGAATGCACAAGTTGCGAGCCCTATCAATGGGGGGTAACACCTCACCCCCCATCATTAAAGGTGCAATAGTTTGGTTAACCCAAGATGCCGATATGCACAGCCACTCAGTCTTGGCAGGATTGAGACGAAGCCTGTTTCTCCCTATCCAGACATGGACCGCCTCCAGGCAACAGGACATCATGGCAAGGGCATCGCTGGGTTGGTTCGGGGTGGAGAAAAAAAGTTGGGTATCATGATGATACCCCACCCCGAAACCCCGAATGACCTCACCCAGCAGCTTCATGTAGATGTTGAACAGGAGGGGCGAGAGAACCGACCCCTGAGGGACTCCACAAACAAGAGGCCTCAGGGTGGATCTCTGCCCTCCCATCAACACCAACTGTGAGCGGCCCAGGAGATGGGAGGAGAACCACCGTAAAATGATGCCTCCCACTCCCAGCCCCCTAAGACGCTGCAGTAGGATACCATGGTCGATGGTATCGAAAGCCGCTGAGAGATTTAATAGGACTAGGACAGAGGAGCAACCCCTGTCCCAAGCCTGCCAGAGATCATTCACCAGCACAACGAATGCCATCTCTGTGCTGTGCCCGGGCCTGAAACCCGATTGGTACAGGGCCAGATAATCAGTTTCCTCCAGGAACAGAGGAAGCTGATGCGCCACCACACTCTCAACAACCTTCGCCAGAAAGCGAAGGTTGGAGACTGGATGACAGTTATTTAAAACAGCCAGGTCCAGGGCAGGCTTTTTGAGGAGGGGTCTCACCACCGCCTCCTTTAAGGTGGTAGGGAAGACACCCTCCTTCAAAGAAGCAGTTATTACTGCCTGGAACCAGCCTCGTGTCCCCTCCCGGGCTGCATAAACCAGCCAGGAGGGGCACGGATCCAACAAACAGGTGGTGGAGCTCAGCCTCCCCATGATCCTGTCCACATAGTCAGGGGAAACAGGGTCGAATTCAGTCCAGATGACATGCTCAAGACCATCCGATTCCTCCACATCAGACTCCGCCCAGTCAGAGTCCAAGCCGGCCTGGATCTGAGCGATTTTGTCCATCAGATGATGACAAAACTCCTCGGCCCGTCCCTGTAAGGGATCCTCCCTGACCTCCTGGTTAAGAAGGGAGCGAGTCACCCTAAACAGGGCAGCCGGGCAATTATCTGCGGACGCAATGAGGGCAGCGAAGTAATTAGACCTCGCCATCCTCATCACAGCAAGATAAGACCTTATAAAGGTTCTTAGCTGCAATCGGTCAGATTCGGAACGGCTGGACCTCCAACCGCTCTCTAGACCCCGTCTCTGACCCTTCATCTCCCGGAGCTCCGCAGAAAACCATGGAGCCCAACGGGATCTGTGCCGGGTCAGAGGTCGCAAGGGTACAACACAGTTGAGTGCCTCAGTGGCCGCCTTTTCCCAGGCATCCACCAAGGCATCAACTGGACTGTGAGTGAGGGCGATGGGTATAGACCCAAGCGCCATCTGGAACCGTTCAGGGTCCATTAGGTGCCTAGAGTGGAACTATCTAGTTGGTTCTGCCGCCCAGCAGCAGGAGGTGGCATAATGGAAGACCAGCCGCAGGAGATGATGGTTGGACCATGACAGGGGGGTAACAACTGGTAAACCCCCTCCCAAATCATCCAACCACTGTCCAGACAGGAACACCAGGTCGAGATTGTGACCCCCCCACATGAGTTGGGCCTTGAATTACCTGGGTCAGGTCCATGGCCATCATGGAAGCCATGAACTCCCGGGCTAGCTCCGATGACTCTCCCAGGGAAGGCAAGTTGAATCACCCAGCACTATGAGCCTGGGGAACTCCACCGCCAACCCTGAGAGGGTGTCGAGTAGCTCGGGTAGAGCTGTTGCCACACAGCTGGGCACCAGTATGTAAGCAACAAGCTCATCTGAATCCGAGAACCACATCTCAGGAGGAGGGACTCACTCCCACCAATCTGGACAATGGTGGTCTCCCACGGGCATAAAGTCTCCCTGATAACCACCGCCACCCCACCACCCCTACCCTGAGCCTGTGGCTGGTGTAGCACACGGAAACCTGGGGGGCATAACTTGATCAGAGGGACCCCTCCCTCCGAGCCCAAACAGGTTTCCGTAATGCATGCCAGATCCGCGCGTTCCCCCTCGATCAAGTCACGAACGAGGGGAGCCTTATTGGCAACGGATCTGGCATTAAGGTAAACCAGTCGGAGCTCAGGGGCCTGATCACCCTCACCCCCGGGCAAAAGGGTGCTAACCGGAGGGTCGGAGCGGGGGCACGATCCCAGATGTTGATACGGCCCTCCGTGCACACACCTGCTGCCATTCCCATTCAATTTAAAATCTTATTTTTATCCACATTGAATTTCATTTTGCAATAAATGCAAAAAAAACATTGCAAAATGCTGAGGTCTCACTCATATTCTGAGATCCTTTCTTGATGATGACGCATTTGCATTTTCTTTCCCCCCCTGTCTCCTTGGGTAAGGAATGTAATGATCTGTCACATTTTTCTGAAATAACATCCACCAAAGTTGCAGTTAACATTTTAACACCAGGTGGCTGAAAACACAACTGGAACATTTCAGCCAAAGAAAGGTTCATCCAGTGTGAAGCTGATTAGTAGCCTGCTTGAGTGGTTAATGCAGGATGCCTGATTGAGAATAGATTGAGAATCTATTTCCATTTTTGTAATCCAACTTATACCCTATTATCCTTCCCTAGACACTTCCAGTAAAAGAAATTACCTGATGAGCCCAGTTGACTGGAAATATAAATAAGCTGGACCATATTTTTTTTGGAAAATAAAGTGCTGAATTAGGGAAAACTATTGTTTCACTGTTACTCACATGAGAATATTTTAGAAGAAGGCTTCTTTCACTCACAAACTTATTATAAGACTTAAAAAACTAGCACAATCTGATGAATGATTTCCATAGCATTCTAGCAGCAGCTGAGGAAGAAAATTATTGGATAGCACATTCACTAACAGCATTCAAGATTAATGAAGGTTTCTCCTCCAGAGCATATAAGCCTCCCATCAATCATTTTCTAGTTTATTGTTGCTACAAACTTGGGCCTGCCATAATGTCAAGTCTGTAGAGATCATTACATTATGCATTTTATATATACATATACATATACAAAAGGGACGCGGTGGCTCAGTGGGTTAAGACGCTGAGCTTGTCGATCAGAAGGTCGGCAGTTTGGCGGGTCGAATCCCGAGTGCCGCGTAGCAGAGTGAGCGCCTGTTACTCGTCCCAGCTACATATACATACACATACACATATACATACACATACACATACACATATACATATACATACACATACACATACACATACACATACACATACACATACACATATACATATACATATACATATACATATACATATACATATACATA
>JAKJMR010017618.1:185506-204158 GCA_024449315.1 Daboia siamensis
ACATATACATATACATATACATATACATATACATATACATATACATATGAGTAGAGCTATGGCTATAACACACGGAACTGCCAACAATCCACTTTTGATAACAAACCCAGAGATAACTACATTCCCCAAAAGTGGATGTGTGACGACTCAAAGAAATATGGCTGGTCTCAACGAGCAGACCGGTGCCGTGCTCCATGAGCAGAGCACAGAGACACTAACAGTATAAATGCAATCTCCCCACCCCAACGTTTCCATCCTGGTGACGTTGGCAGTTAGCCAATGAAAGCTTGATCTTTTAACAATAAAAACTGTTTTAGTTTTTCTTATTCCATCCCAGTGTTTGTTAGTTTGTTAACATATACATTTACACACAGAGATACACACACACACACAAATACATATACATAGATATATATATATAGAGAGAGAGAGATGATAGAGATAGAGAGATAGAGATAGGGATATAGAGATATATGTATACAGTATATGTGTATATATAGGCTTATATATAGCTTATATGATACTGAAGTCCAAAAGTCAAAATGTAATTAACATCCAATCAAATTATTAAAGATAGTCCTCGACTTACAACAGTTATTTTTAGTGACTGTTTGAAGTTATTATGGCACTGAGAAAAGTGATTTAAGACCATTTTTCATACTTTTATGACCATTGCAACATTCCCGTGGTCACATGATCGGAATTCAGCTGCTTGGCAGCTGGGTCGTATTTATGACAGCTGCAGTGCCCTGGGGTCATTTGGTGACCTTTTGTGACCTTTTGACAAGTGAAGTCAATGGGGAAGTTAGATTCACTTAACAACTGTGTTACTTACTTAACCGCTTCAGTGATACACTTAACGGTGGCAAGAAAGGCTGTAAAATGGGGCAAAACCCAATTAATAAATGTGTCACTTAGCAACAGCAATTTGGGATGCAATTTTGGTCATAGGTCAAAGACTACCTATAAATAAAATTTGAAATTAATTATATTAAGGCAAAAAAAATGGTTAAAATTTAGGGAGGGGAAAAGAATGCAGCACAAACAGTATTGAAAGCTACTGCACAAAGCAGTCAGTTATGAAATAGTAGCATTGGGGCGCGGTGGCTCAGTGGGTTAGGATGCTGAGCTTGTTCAATTAGAAGATCGGTAGTTTGGCGGGTCGAATCCCGAGTGCCGAGTAACAGAGTGAGCGCCAGTTACTTGTCCCAGCTTCTGCCAACCTAGCAGTTCGAAAGCACGTAAAAACGCAAGTAGAAAAATAGGGATCACTACGGTGGGAAGGTAACAGCATTCCGTGCACCTTTGGCATTTAGTGATGCCGGCTACATGACCACAGAGACGTCCTCGGACAAGCGCTGGCTCTTCGGCTTTGAAACGGAGATGAGCACCGGCCCCTAGAGTGGGAAATGACTAGCACGCATGTGCGGGGGAACCTTTACCTTTACCTATGATAATTAAGTATGGTGAAAAAAAAAGAAAGAAGGGTAATATATTTGTTTCAATGAGAGAGAAGCAGTTGGCTCAGAGAATAACACATTTAATTCACCAGGAGAGAAATAGGGACTTTGGAGTAATACCCTGAATTCAAAGAGAGAGAAGGGCATGGGGTCTGGAAAAGAGAAATAAGTGAAGCTGAAAGAATCTATTGTTTTTGTAGCCTGTTTAGCTATGCAAGAGAACTAAAAGAGACAGAGACTTCCTTGCTGCCATAAAGAAGTGGTTTCATGCCATAGCAGACAGAGAAATTTACAAGATGTAGCATTCGTAAAACATATGAAGAACAGTTGCAGGAATTGGGTATGTCTAGTCTAAGTGAAAAGAAGGACTAGAGGTGACTTGATAACAGTGTTTCAAGATTTAAGTGATTGTCACAAAGAACAGTGGGTCAAACTATTTTCCACAACACCAGAAGGCAAAACGAAAAGCAATGGATGGAAACTAATGAAAGCAACCTAATTCCCTAAGAGTGAGAACAATTAATCAGTGAAACAGCTTGCCTTCAGAAGTTGTGGTGCTCCAACACTGGAGACTTTTAAAAAGAGACTGGACAGTCACTTGTCTGAAATGGTATAGGGTCTCCTGCTTGAGCAGGGGGCTGGACTAGAACAGACATGTCAAACTCGCAACATAACATGACTCTCTGCAACATATCTGAGCCTTTTCACCATTGCTCGCAAATGGGGTGGGCGTGGCTTCCGGATGACACGTCCAGCCCGCCGGCCGGCAATTTGACACTCCTGGACTAGAAGATCTCCAAAGTCCCTTCCAACTTTGTTATTCTGTTATTTATTCATGTCCACCTATGCTAAAATGGAATACCTTACATCCACATGTTCTTTAATCAATTTCTCACTTAACTGATAAATAAATGAACGGAATGTTTGTTGATTAGAGAGCTTTGTTTTCTTTTACAGCTTGTACAAAGGGATCTGGTTGTAGAAAGTCAATATTAGATGATTCCAGGTTTTCAACCTCTGGTCAGTAAAAACAGAATATTATCAAGTTCCTCATATTCATCTAGGATCTGCTTTTCAAATGTACATAAAAGTTAATTGTCGACTTTGGGACTTTTAATATAGTTTACGAGTTTCAGATACTGCTAATACATCAGCCCAAAGTATACAGTAAAAGATATCCCAATTAAGTATATTGCCATTCTGCAGTTATAGGCAATCCAAGTTATTGCAACACATTGGCTCCAAAGAGATAATAGTAGATTTTGCCTAGGAACTCCAGAAGAAAGATTTACCTGCAGTTTAGTAGTCTATGGGACTAGCGTTGATTTCTCATGAGAATTAAAACCAAACTTTATTTCTTAGCCAACACTGCCGATATCTCTCTTCCTTTTAATATAGGAAAAACACTTAATATAACTAAAATAGGAATTATAGCAAGATATCAAGGATGTCAAGCAATGCTTTTTTTAATAATGCCTATAAATTTCAAGAATAAATAGAAAACAAACTATAACCTCAATGACAGAGCTGGAAATCAAGAAAATTGAAACCCCCATCTTTGTGTGAACCCTGCAGTTCAGATAATGAAAATGTAGGATCTGATCAATGTGCATAATGCAATCTGTTTTGCACCATACTGGCCTTTCATCAAGGACTTTGATGTTACACACACATGCACACACACACAGTATAGAAACCTTAATAATATACTGAATTCCACCAAATGAATAAATAAAACTATAGATGAAAGGAACAGTAAGAAAAATCAGACAGGTTGTTCTGCCACATTAAAATATGGGCAGGAAATTTGTGGATCCAAAAGCAATAAATACCTGAAATCTAAAAGGGGTTATTATGCAAAGCATAGTATAGGACTGACTTTAATTGCAAAACATAATGGAGACAGGAGAGATCCACAGACAAGGCAATCACATAAGACATGAAAATGCAGGTAGACCTCAAGTTATGGCCACAATTGGGACCTGGATCTCCATTGCTAAGCAAGGCTGTTGCTAAGTGAGTTTTGCTGAATTTTACAACCTCATTGCCATGGTTGTTAAGCAAATCAGTTGTTAAATAAATCATATGTTTGTTAAGCAAATTTCACTTCCCCTGTTGACTTTGTTGCTCAAAACCTGGCTGGGAAGGTCGCAGATCTATGATATGACTTCAGGACACTGCAAGTTTCTTAAATACATGCTGGTTGCCAAATGCTCTAATTTTGATCATATGATCATGGGGATACTTTGGTGGTCGTAAGTTCAAGGACAAGGACAATGGTTGAAAGTCAAGGACTACCTATATTCAGCAGAGTAGACAAAAATTAACATTCCTCCTCCTTCTTACCAAAGATAGTTATGGAAGTTCTCCAGATTATTCTGACCAACATCTAATGCCTTATCATTGAAAGAGAATATTTGTAGCTCAGAGTTAAAATGAGGGGTCCTTGGTACTCTCTGAGTTTGCTTCTTTTCTTGCAGATGTTTCATTACCCTAACTAGGTAACATCATCAGTGCTAATATGGAGTGCTGTTTGCAGTTAGTGTATATTCTGGTGTCTTGCCTGTCTGTGTGAATGGGGGCAGTCGTTTACTAATGGCTCTTTGGCAGTTTCTTGATTGGGGTCAAGTAAGCAATAACCACAATTTCATCCATTTTTTAAGACTTTAAAACTGCATCTTTGGTCATCACCCAGCATGGATAAACAATCATAAATATCCTTCCATTATGAAGCATGTACTCCAATAAGGCAGAGGCATATCCTACTGTGTGTGAGTGTCAAGCATTGAATAATTCATATGCTGTTTCACCCATAAATGCTTCTTAGCTTGCTTACAGAGATGGGGGGGGGAGGGGAACGGTGATTGGAATGTAAACTTCAGATAGCTAGCTGCTGGTCCATGAGAACCAAAGTCTCTCAAAAGATGAAGAGAACTAAAGACTTTTTCTCATAACAAGTATCTAAAGTTTAATTGGACAATGTGACCTGCTTGATTTAGAGGAGGGGGACTTCTATGCTTTTAATATACTGATTTTGGTGCCATTTAACCAGAGCTGATTTTCCTTTCACCTATGCCAAAATGATCCACTCAATAAAGTTTTGCATTAGAGATTGGAATGTCTCAGCTGTGCTTACTTCATTGGATTCTTCAGTTAGAACCATGACACTGAGATTAAATAATTATGATGGAATGGTCAAAGCTCCCATAGGAGAAACAGACCCCAACAGGTTGCTTTCTCCTCTCCTCCTCCTCTTCTTCTCCTCTCCTGTTAAAGAGACTTCTTGAAGATTAGGAGGAAAGATTGCCACAATAGTGGGAAATGGGAAAACCCTTCTTAAGATCTATGTTATTAAAGCTACCATCTGATTACATTACTTTTGGTAGAGATTCCCATGGAATGGTAATCAATACATTGAGTGGACTGTTTGAAAGAGCTTATAACTTCAACTTCTTTTCTACTCATAGTCAAATTAATCTGTTCCCTATTGGTGCCCCTTAATCATCTAAGATATCTGCCTATTTTTCACAAGCTTCTCTTGGAGAGTAGCGATTAATACCAAAGTTCTCAGGAGTGCACTGAAAGGAAATTTGCCTTGCTTGAAGAAAATTCTGTGACAGCTGACACCTTAAAGCACTTTAGAATCCCTTACAAATACGGTAGCTGGGAATTCATTAATACATTCTGATGTCCATCACTTCTTCTCACTCCTGTCCATGCATACATTTCTTCTGGAAATAGGTAGATGATAGCTGAAAGTACATGAGATCTTTGATCTTATGGATAAAGTATCATATTGAGTCCAGCAGAGTAAAACTACCATTTCTCATCTCTGCCTGAATAACCTCATTTGGATTCTCCCCATGCAAGCACTTCTTCATTCTCCTCATTCTTCTAGTTCCCTGTGTATCGCAGATAGCAAAAAAACCAAAGGACTATCAATCATAGCACTCAGCTGTGAAGTTCAATAGATATGTCATATAGTGTTTCCTTCCTTCCTTCCTTCCTTCCTTCCTTCCTTCCTTCCTTCCTTCCTTCCTTCCTTCCTTCCTTCCTCCTTTTTCCCTTTCTGTAGCAGCCAATGAGCAAAAAAAAAGTTATTTTCTCTTGTTCCTTGCCTGGAAAATTGAGTTTCTATCCTGGCTGAGAGAAGCTAGGAGACACTTTAATTGCTTTGTGTTGCCTCAGGGAAACTAAGTTATCAGAGGAAGCAGCAGAAATGTGAAAAAGGAGCCCCAGAACTTAAGAATCCTGCTTCCAGCTTTCACCCACCTGGTCATAAATCCACATCCTAGTGTATTCCTGCTGCTCTTCAGTGGTATAATAAAACTGAGCTCAAAGCAGGTTTGTACAGATTCTCATGTCATGTAAGTTGTGCCAGTGGCACAAATGGAAAAGCAAGGGAATAACTGAGCAATGGGCAGAGTAGACTATGCAGTTTTTTTCCAGCAAGTCCCACTCAAACTGAGAAAACAAAAAACAAATGGACACCAGGAAACAGATGGAGAAGAAAATGGCCATTAGGAGATGGTGGCCAGCATGGGATGCAACTGACAAAGGGAAACTAAATATAACACAGATTTCTCTAGGAATGGACACCTCCCAAAATGAACTCCAATGAATAATAGCCAACACTACCGACAAGGCTGATAGCTCCCATCCTTTCCCATCAAAATATGCACAAGTAATGTTTGTAAAAGTTGAATCCCCAAAGAGTGGAGTGTGTGTTGTAAGCAAATGAAATGTCAGATGTGAGGAACCAGAACAACACTGGGAAATGATGAGAATAACATATTTATTGCTAGTTGCCTATTTACAAGAATCTCACCAGATTAACTGTACTCACTACAGAACAACTAGATTAACACTTCAAGATTTAGGGGAGGGTCTGCTTGGTCCAGGACAATTCACTGTGGCCAACTCACCATGGCGAGCTCACCATAGCCATTTTGCTGTGGCCATCTTGCCACAGGACATCTCACTGCAGACAATTTCATGCATGATAACTCAACATAATAAATGTTATCTGCCACTATTTCTCTGACATTTTTTCTATCGACAAAAATCGAAATAATGTTGAAGAAACAGTGGCAGATATCATGTTGAGTTATCTTGCATGGAATTGTCCAGGTTGAGTTGTCCCATAGCAAAATGGCAGTGGTGAGATGGCCATGGTGAGTTGGCCACAGCAAATTGTCCCATTCCAGGGTCTGCTTTCTGTGGTTTCCTCCAACATTCCAGTCTAACCAATCTCTTAACTTCCATCCCTACTTCAGTTACAGATTCCACCGCATGAAAGCATCTGTTGAGATGGTTTGGCTTCTAAATAAATATTTTAGCAAATATATTTTTAAAGAAAAGAATGTGTATATTGCAAAAAAGTGTGCATCAGGGAAATAGAATATGCAGTATTAGAGAAAAGGAGACTTGGAAAATGTACTTAAAATATCCTGGGAAAAAAGGTGAAAAATTAGGAAATCTGAAAAAAGAACCCTTTGGAATGCATAGGAACATGAGCATAGCATGTTTTTAAAGCATGTCCTTGAAACTTAACATTAAGAAAACCAAGATCACGGCATCCAGCCCTCTCAATTCCTGGCAAATAGATGGGGAAGAAATGGTGGTAGTGACAGATTTTATTTTCCTGGACTCCACGATCACCACAGATGGGGACTGCAGCCAAGAAATTAAAAGACACTTGCTCCTAGGGAGGAAAGCCATGGCAAATCTAGACAGCACACTAAAAAGCAGAGACATCATCCTGCCAACAGAAGTGCGTATAGTCAAGGCTATGGTCTTCCCAGTTGCAATGTATGGCAGTGAAAGTTGGACCATAAAAAAGGCTGAGCACCAAAGAATTGAGGCCTTTGAACTATGGTGCTGGAGAAGACTCCTGTGAGTCCCTTGGACTGCAAGGTGATCAAATCAGTCAGTCCTAGAGAAGATCAACCCTGACTGCTCTTTAGAAGGCCAGATCCTGAAGCTAAAACTCAAATACTTTGGCCACCTAATGAGAAAGAAGGACTCACTGGAGAAGAGCCTAATGCTGGGAAAGATCGAGGGCAATAGAAGAAGGGGATGACAGAGAATGAGGTGGCTGGATGGAGTCACTGAAGCAGTAGGCGTGAGCTTAAATGGACTCCAGAAGATGGTAGATGACAGGAAGGCCTGGAGGAACATTGTCCATAAGGTTGCGATTGGTCGGACACAACTTTGCAGCTAACAACAACAAAGCATGTCCTTTTTAGATTTCTGTACAAGCTTGGAAAGAGCCAAAACTGCTTTAAGCAATGTGTTAAATATACAGCCCTTTTAATAAGTTCACTTCTTAAAGCAGTTGCACCCCCTCTTCCGCCACATTTTTTTTTCCAGGCTAGTGCAGAAAGAGGTTTTAAAGAGATGCTATCCATATGCACCTTGTGTTCCTAAATGTCTCCTCCAAATGATTTTTGAAGCATTCACAGACCTAATAATTATTACAAGCCCAAAAGCATTTGAAGCCCAATCTACATAATATTTTTGTCTACAGAATAAGATCCAAGAGCTGCCTACAAGATTTTATATTGTTTCTTATGGATCATACTTGTAGAACAACAGAAACAGGCTAAAAACCAGGAGACTGAGAATTCTAGTCCATGTTTAGGCATGAAAGTTGGCTGGTTGGCTATCTTTCCATCAATCACTTAAAATTAATTAGCTCAAGCCACATTAGGGTTGTTAGTCTTGGGAAAATAGGAGGAAGAAGGAGAATTAGCTATGTTCACTGCCTTCAGATAATAATAATAATAATAATAATAATAATAATAATAATAATAATAATAATAATAATAATAATAATAATATAATAATAATAATAATAATAATAATAATAATAATAATAATAATAATAATAATAATAATAATAATAATATAATAATAATAATGATAATTGCAATTTCCCGCAATAACTCCAGCAAAACTACAAAAAACTGCACTACTCGGAACATCTTACATTTTAAGGAGATACCTGGTTGATACCTAGGATGCTGGCAGCAGCCCATGTCAACCATTAGTGCCAGTCAATTTGAGTGTTCAGTTGACTGAGTTTCATGTTTTATGAATAAAAGTTTAATAATAATAATAATAATAATAATAATAATAATAATAATAATAATAATTTAAAAATGGGATATAAATAAATGCAATGTAGAAATTAAAAATATTTATCTTACATGGTAAGAATACATATCTTTAATAGGTAACTTTAATTTCTTTGGAAAGAGGGCAAACTCTTTTCATTTATTAAGATAAGATAGAATAGAAAAGGGAGCTTATCATTTTGTGTATGGGAGATATTTTAGAAGAACTTAAATTAAACAATATTTTGTTATTTTCAATTCTATTTCAGTTCACAAGCTGGTCCATACCAGAGCATAAATCATTTGATAAAAGTAAATAATATATTTAAAAAATACTCAAGCTAAATTCAGTGCCTTAATTATCTTTTGGCAACTTACTCATTCCTTTCTTTGTCCTTTTAACAGACACAAAATTACAATATGTTTGTGAATGAATCATTTGTACTCCATGTTTTATTCTTTAACAGACATGTGTTTTCAATAAAACAAAAGATAATTGTTTGCTCTAGAACAAAAATATAATGGCCATTATCAGTGCTTTTTTTTAAAAAAAGAAAAAGGTGCCAGAACTCACACATGTCATACAACCCGCCTTGCCTACCCTACAAGGTTCCATTAGAAAAAGGTGCTGGAACTCCATTCTGAGCCTTCTATGACAAAAAAAGCCCTGACCATTATACTTAGGGAAATATGAAATTAGCTTCAGGAAGTTTAAATGTGATCAGTTACTTGTTAGACATATGACTTAACTGTACCATAAGCATACTGAATACCAAACTATAGGTGTGGGAGAAGGAATGGCAGAACCTGAAGGGAAAATGAAAAGAGGGATCAGCCTAGAATCTCTTCATAGCCACAACCAAACTTAAGTCCAACACACACGCACACTTGAGTGTGGTTGACCCTTATCTATTATCTAACCAGCTGCTCACCATTAGTTGAAAAGGTGCCTGTCCATATCACAAAGGTGTTTTTTCAAAAGGCAATTGAGCTTTGTTTTTTGCTTGAAAACATTTTGCTTCTCATTGAAGAAGCAAATGAGAAGCTTCTTGGCATTTTGCTTCTCATTGAAGAAGCTTCTTCAGAACTGAAGAAGTTTCTTGGATGAGAAGTGAAATACCTTCAAGAAAGAAAAAAAAAGCCCATTTGCCTTTTGAAAAAGCACCTTTGGGATAACCATGACGTGGATGACTGAGAATCTCCATAGACATTCCTGTGCATAGGCTTTTAGCATTAAAGCAGCTTATTTGAAACTTTGAGTGTGGAGCTGGTCTTTTTCTGTCTGATATTAGGCTATGTTATAATACAAGACAACCAGTGACCCATTGGGTCATCATTTCACAGTTGTTTTCATACCTAACATTTGTGCACACCCATACTCCCTCTCTGCTCCTGACTGCATCTCCCTTGCATACCACATATCCTCCCCAACCCATGCCACACTCCACACACAACTTCACTGACCCACATAGCACTGCTTGAACACTTCCTCACATCTCTCATTCACTATCTGATTTACATGACACCTCTCACACACTCCCTGGCAACCCCTCATTTCCTCCTCAACCCATGTAGCATCTCTTGTGCAGTCCCCCCCACTCTTACACACCCAGCCCAACCCTCACTGCACGTCTTCCACAAAGCCTCACATCTTTGTGCACCCTCCCAAACACATTCTCTCACATGCCTGTGCAATCCCTCACTTCCTCCACATCCCAGCAATATCCACTTACCCTGCATCCTAGTTTAGGACTTCCAAACTTCCTGCCAGCTCCCCTATGGACTTTCATTGTAGGAAGGTGGGAAGGAACATTAGAAATGACAAACACATGACCACCATGATGTGACGGTGCAGCAGCACGATAATGTTAAAGTGGGCACAACTTTGTTAAATTTCAATCTCACAGGAGTGACAGGTCCTGTGCAGCACAATGATGTTAAAGTGGCCACAACTTTGCCGAATTTCAGTCTCAAAGGAGTGATTGGATTTTGGATAGATTTTGTAAGATATCCCATTTGAGGCACCTTGGTTCAAAAACTGTGGCTGGATGATGTACCATTTCACCCAATTAAAGGTTACAAACAGTCAAACAGTCATGAGAGTTTTAGTACTGTATTGGTGATCAGGGCATCTTGTTCAACTTGATAGAAGGCAAGACAAACATTACTTAGAAATCTCTGTTATAAACAGTGACATCCCAGCTGCCCAAACACATGCACCCATTGTTGAAAGTAATAAAATTTTGTATCTGAGGAAAAAGAATACAATTTTTTTCTTAGGAAACAAAAATCAAATATACTGATAGGGTAAGGGATATTCAGTTTAGTAATAATACTTTTATTTTATCCTGTTATCTGACTGTAGTGATTTAGTATGTAGAAGTATAACTTTCAAAGAACACAGCAAAACAGCTATATGTTCTCAGAATATAATTTCCAAACTAACCGAGGAAGGTCTTATTAAGATTCAAATTTCTTTAAAAAAATGAATAAACATTAAATTATTAAACTAGTTTAAGTAAATACAATTGTAAAATTTTGAAAAATGTGACAGAAGCAACATTTCCTATTACCCTTTATAGAGATTACTCATAGACTTGGCTTTCAAACCCTTAGCAAAAAATATATATTATTTTTTCTATATTTGATTAGTCAATTCACAAAGTTGCCAATATTTATCCAGCCAGTAGAAACTGAGTTACTAAATACAGGGAGACCAAACTTCCAGTTGTCTGATGTTTTTCATTGTACACAAACGATTAAGAAAGCACCGTGGGGACACAATGAAATCCAAGTAAGAACACAATTTCAAGAACAAACTAGAAGAGAAAGATGGTAGCAAGGGAGATGGAAATTGTAAAGAGGATGGGAAGTACAAAGAAAAGAAGAGAATAGCTATTTGCAGGCATTGTGGTTGCATCCAGACGGTGTGTTGATTTCTGATAACAGTTTTATGGGTCCAGAGGAAGGCAAAAGAAACAATTGTTTCAGTTTCTGGAAGATTGATCATGAAGGTTGCAGTCTAAATTTGAACACTGGAGAAGATAAGGATAATGCCTGAAGGAATGAAGTGAAGTCATATCTGTTGAGGAATTTTCCTTTGGGATATTGAGGGATAAATAGTTAAATCCCTCGGTTAAATGTTGGCGTTAAGTAAGAAAAATAGAAAGCCGGGTGAAAAGATAGATAAGAATAATGTGAGCAGATTCTATTTTATGACTTGGGAATCAGGATTAAACTGTGGATGGGAAATAGCAAATATCTCGAATCTTTGACACATTACCCCAAGTTGAGCATTATAGCTAACTATTTTACAGGTTATGAAAAATTACAAAGACTGACCTATATAAGAAAACGGTAACTCTACTGAATAATTTTGATTCTATCTCCTTTCTCTTTTGATAATTAAAGGAATTGCCATCTTCTCCTGTTGACTTAGAAAAACAGTAAGAAGTATCCTTGAGGGGGAAAAAAATGAATATTTTTCTTCACGTGATGCTTTGCTTATGTTGTCCAAAGACCAATGATTGCATAGCTCTTTTTCTGAAAATTTGCATAGCCAATCTGTGTGGTCAAAAGCTTCCCTGCATGGTGTTGCTATAAATGGATACTCCCTTTTTATTTATTAATACATGTATTACATTCTCACAGTTTAAAGTGAGAATATAAAACTAATCCTATGCAATAGATTGGACCAAGGTTACCACACAGAGAAACAAAAACAAGGTCCAATCCTGGTTGGTCATCTGGAAACTCCTCAGGGAACTCCTCTCTACCAAAATGTGTAGAGAGGCAAGGCTTTGATGATACACTTTGATGATACACTTACAGTCACTATTGTGTGTTTTTTTTCACAATCCTGCTCCTCAGGTCATCCTGAGATTGGACCCAGAGGTCCCTGATCAAATAAGCTATGAATCTGGATCTTCTTGATCTTAGTCTAATAGTTATTTCACAGCCATGATGGTGCAATGAAATAAGTATTGCAGGCTGATTCTGCTCATTGCCAGGAGTTCGATCCTGACCAACTCAAGGTCAACTCAGCCTTCCATCCTTCCCAGGTAGGTAAAATGAGGACCCAGATTGTTGGGGGCAATGTGCTGATGTTCTAAACCATTCAGAGAATGCTGTAAAGCACTATGAAGTGGCATACAAGTCTATGTGCTATTGCTACATTTTGTGCTATCATAATGGTAACCTTTAAAGATTGAGCCAAATATTCATTTCTTAAAAGAGTGTTCATTAAAAAGAATATTCTGCTCATTATGCACTAAGATTTATTTTCCCCTCTTAAATGCATGTTTAGATGAGCATAAGGATGTTTGCTGGATCTTTTGACTCATGATGACAATAGAAACTCCACCTTTTTCTCTGACACTCCAGAAACCAAACCAGCAGGACAGCAGCATCTGTCATCACAGAGGCTTCAGATATATGAAGTCAGTTTGATGGATGACCCAGACTGCAGTTCCGGTCATGGAGTGAGAGAGGATGTCATAGGAATTATGAAGAAATGGATAATATGCAATTGGTGAGATGGCTTGACAAAGTGATTTGCTTAAACTCAGCATTCCCCCCCCCACTGTGAACAGAAGTTAAGGAGGAAAGACTTGTCAATATTTAAATAGCCAATCACATCTTACACTTGACAGGCGATTTATATGCAAAGATTATATAAGTGTATTGCAAATGGCAAGCTCTGTTGTGACCTTGCTTCTTGCCCCTTGAAGAGCCCCAGTTGGCACAGAAGGAGGAAAAGATGTCAGTTGATTCAAACTGACTTATTTGGGTAGATGCTGCTGTCTCCAAGACAAAACATGAGTGACCCAAATAAAAAATCTCAGCCTTCACAGGCTTTTGGAACTTGTTGGAGGTTCCCGAAAACCAAGAAAAATGTTATTTCGCTTTTTTATAATGTACCCAGTCCTCTTAATCTGGTCTTTGCTAGTCTGGGTCTAATCAGCTAAACAAGATCAGATAAAGGAAAAGCTCTGTATCCACATAACAAGTTGACTTATGCTATACCTGTACCTTAAATAAATAATATAGGAATGACTTGGTGCAGACCTGATCAGGTCATCCATTTCAAATTAATCTGAATTTCCATCTTCAGAAGCTAATATTCATACTACCACCAGAAATTTCCTGATTCATGAAATTTGGTCTGTCTTCCAGCACATCATGAAAGTTTAAAAAAAAAAAAATCAATCATGCTGTGAAGTTCTCAGAATACCCTGTAAGGTGAATTTGTAAAATACCTTCAGAGTTTCAAGTTTCTGATAAGTTCAGATTGAGTTTCATGTTACTTCTAAAAAAAAGTACAGCATCCAAAATGGTGTTGATTTAATGATTTGGTCTAGCATGAAGAACATGTTTTGCTTTGTTTTTTAACCCTAGGGACAAGAAGGCAGAGCATATACATTGATACACTGGCTCTTAAAGTGATTTTTTTAAAAAAGCTTTGAAACAGTGATCTATCTTTCTCTGTAATTGCAACCACTAAACATGGATTCTTGTGTATTCATGCTGGTTAAGGATTGTTAATTATTATGATAATTAATATGTGTCTGGCAGCTAGTCCTATCTCATAGGATTGGAAGTGCAGGCTGCAAATGTGATTGTTATGTTTTTACTGTTTAATCTGTGGTAAATGTCAGGTGGAAATAGTAATGGGAAGAAAAGGAACTGAGTGACTATTGGATCTATCTTCTATTTACAGGGAGCACTTGCCAAGGGGGTCTCTGATCAGTGTTGGGAGGGAAGGACATTGAGCATCATAATGTATGAAGTCTTAAACCTGTAAGGATAAGATGGTATAAGCAACCTTGATCCTACCTTTCTCAGACTTTCATGTATTCAGCTGTGAGATCTGAAGAAGGCTTTGGACTTGTGCTTGGACACAAAGGTAGTTCTCCGCAGGATTTGGGCTCATTATGAAGCAGAGTCTTCAGTTACACAAAGAATTATCCTACAACATAGAATAATAGGATTGGAAGGGACCTTTGAGGTCTTCTAGTCCAACTCCCTGCTCAAGCAGGACATCCTATACCATTCTGAAAAAATAATTGTCCAGTCTCTTTTTGAAAATCTCTAGTGATGGAGCACCCACAACTTCCAGACATAAGCTGTTCCACTGATTAATTGTTCTCACTGTCAGGAAATAGTTCTAGACCAGACATGTCAAACTTGCAATGTCACGTGATGTCGTGCAACATATCGGAGCTTTTTCTCCGTTGCCGGCAATGGGGTGGGCACAGTTTGGGGATGACACATCCGGCCCATGGGCCGGCAGTTTGACACCCCTGTTCTAGACTGAATCTCTCTTTAATAATCTTCCACCTGTTGTCTTTTGTCCTGCCCTCAGGTGCTTTTGGAGAATAAGTCAACCCTCTCTTCTCTATGACAGCACTCAAGTACTAGAAAACTGCTATTGTATCACCCCCCAATCATTCTCTTTGTTAGACTGGGTATACCTAGTTCCCTTGATTGTTCATCATATACAATCACTTCAATATGAGCCAGCAGTGTGCTGCAGCTGCCAAAAAAGCCAACACAGTGCTAGGCTGCATTAACAGAGGGATAGAATCAAGATCAAGTGAAGTACTAATACCACTTTACAATGCTTTGGTAAGGCCACACCTGGAATACTGCATCCAGTTTTGGTCACCACAATTTAAAAAAGATGTCGAGACTCTAGAAAGGGTACAGAGAAGAGCAACAAAGATGATTGGGGGACTGGAGGCTAAAACATATAGGGAACGGTTGCTGGAATTGGGTATGTGTAGTTTAACGAAGAGAAGAGTGAGGGGTGACATGATAGCAGTATTCCAATATCTCAGGGGCTGCCACAAAGAAGAGGGAGCCAAGCTATTCTCCAAAGCACCTGAAAGCAGGACAAGAAGCAACGGATGGAAACTAGTCAAGGAGAGAAGCAACCTAGAACTAAGGAGAAACTTCCTGACAGTTAGAACAATTAACCAGTGGAACAACCTGCCTCCAGAGGTGGTGAATGCTCCAACACTGGAAGCTTTTAAGAAGAGACTGGACAGCCATTTGTCTGAAATGGTATAAGGTTTCCTGCCTGAGCAGGGGGTTGGACTAGATGACCTCCAAGGTCCCTTCCAACTTCTTCTTCTTCTTCTTCTTCTTCTTATTATTATTCTTATTATTATTATTATTATTATTATTATTATTATTATTATTATTATTATTATTATTATTATTATTAATTTAGCCTCCAGTCCCCTAATCATCTTTGCTACCCTTTTCTGCAATTTTCTCAGCTTTCAAAATCTTTTTGTATCATGGTGACCAGAACTGGATGAAGTATTCCAGTGAGGTATCATCAGTGCAGTATAAAGTGGTATTATCCCTTCACATGATCTTGATACTATCTCTGTGTTGATGCAATTTAGGACTGTGTTGGGGTTTGGGCAGCTGCATCACACTGCTGGCTCATACTTAAGTGAACATATGTTTATTCAAGTAAATGCAAATACAAGCATCCTTCACCCTGGTTTGAATTGGTGGTAGTCATAAATAGTATGGGACAAAGTCAGTATTGTTCCCAAACTTTCAAGGGAATTCTTGAACAAGACTGTTACGGTTTTCTTTGTTGCTTTTGACTCATCTGAGCAAAGACAAATAGTGTCAATGCCTTTAAAAAAGAATTGACCTTCCTGGGCTTCTGGAGTTTCTGAAAAATTATAATTTGAACCTGAGGTTTATTTTATTTTTTTCCACTATTATCATTTTGCTTTTTGTTTTTGCTTGCTGTTTAATTTTTTTTTTAATATTTGTTTTTATAAAGTATCTCAAGAATCTTTGGGGCAAAAGACAGTCAATAAATTTTGTCCTAAATAAAATAAATATGTAGCGGTTTACAGCGGAGCAAATAATGAAAGACTAATCCAAACTGGAAAAAATTCCTGTGATCTAAGAAAAGTCTCCCAGTATGATTTTGAGCAAGTTCATTCCACCATTAGCAGGTGACTGAGAATCTCCATAGATATTAGTGTTTTAAGTGTGGATGAATGTTTAAGGCGGGGCCAGATCAGGTTCCCAAAGTTTGATGGCAGGAACAAAAACATAGAAGTATAATAAAGGGAAGGGAATAGGAGTAGGAGGTGAGGTGACACATGTCTAGGTTTCATTTTTTTCCTTATGTCAACAGAGCTGATCTCGAACAGAGCTGCCTTGACTGGGTTGAGCTGAACAAGTCCACTGTTCAACCATGAAACTGTATTGAACAAAGCACTTATTTTAGCTTACCATTTTCCCTTTTCTCTTTTTCAGCATCCTCTCCCTTCTTATATTCTTTTGCCACATAGCTTGGCTTAGCAGCGGCTCAGCTCTCCTTTCCTATGTACAACAGATGCTCTCCTTTTCCTTATCTGAAAAGCACCATGTAGTGCAGCATCTCAAAATAAATGAGACTTTAGATCTATGAAAGGGTTCTTCACTTGTTCAGAATGATGATTATCCAAAAAACAGCGTGAAATAGAAAAATGCTTTGTTTAAGCCAGCTTGTATCAAACTCAAAATGGTGGATTTGGCTGGTGATACAGGAATTCTCAGGTGACGTTTGAATTTCTTTGGACTTAATGATTCCTTTAGGCAGTTGGTTCCATCTTGCAGGCATTTTGCTTTACTCACATTGAATATAGTAGGTAAAATTGTTACAGAAATTTGATCTTTTCCATTACTGATTTTGTTAAAAAAAAACACCACATATTTTTCGTAAATGAGATTGAAAAGATCTTAGAAATTAAAAAAAAGACGAAAACAAAAGGGGGGGAGAGATAATGCATAGAAAGTCATCCTATTTAATGGAAGGTTTGAAGTACTTAGTTCCTCAAAATCTCTATTGGAGTTTCAGTGTGCTCAAATTATATATGTAATATTGCGCTAAGTTTAACATTACTCTTTCTCCCTTGAATAAACTTCTCATCTCTAATGGAAACTAGGTAGGGAATTATAGCACAGGCTTTTTCTTGCTTGGAAGAGGAAACATATACAATTCGAGCAGGTACAAATGGAAAATTTCCCACATTTCTCATGGGAGCTTAATTAAAGTTAATCCACACATTCTTTACAAGCAAGACAGATATAATAGGAAATATTATATTTTTCCTTACAAGTGAGGGAAAGAAAAATAGATTCATCCATCTCTAACTGGTTTCCTGTTCTTTGAAATCAATCTAGATCAGAAGGTTGAGGAATTCTAGAACTCCACAGAAACTTGCCAAGGTTGAAAAACACTGGTCTAGAAGACTAAGATGAGTCAAAATGTGGTATTAAAGCAGAGCACATATTTCCCATTTTAAATCAACACAGCTTACTTCCTATTTACTTTTAGGAACAATCCCAAATTTACACTCTAGCTTTTAAAATCTGGATAGCTTCGGGCAACTTTAAGGACTATTTACTCCCATTATTTTATTACAACTATTTATATTCTGTCTTTAGGGATATGGATACTTCTACAGTGCTAAAGGTAATACCAAAATATATAAAAAGCCTCATTCATTAAAATTCACTGAAAGCTTGTCTTTGGTGCTATTATGATAATATTGGTAAGCGATCAGGAAACAGGGAGACTTTTTCTGTGACAGTATCATATTTATGCTTTCTCTGTTGGAAATTGTTGGAAAAGGAAGGAAGGAAGGAAGGAAGGAAGGAAGGAAGGAAGGAAGGAAGGAAAAAACTATTAGATTTTAAAGTAACACCTCATGGCACCTCATGCTCAGACTGTTCTTATATGTACTTCCATTAGGTAAGAGTTGGATTTTGTTAATGGTCTTAGAAATTCTGAGATATTTTTTTAGAATGTTTATATTGATTCAAATTTTACATTGTATGACCTCCAAGGACCCTTCCAACATCATTATTATCATGATGATGATGATGATGATGATGATGATGATGATGATGATTCATTGCACAGTCAGCCAGATATTCAGACTGGATTTAGCATTTTTGTCTACCTATTGAGTCCTTACCAAGGACCTGGGATAGGCAGATGTGGATAATAATAATAATAATAATAATAATAATAATAATAATAATAATAAT
>JAKJMR010017618.1:204168-226944 GCA_024449315.1 Daboia siamensis
ATAATAATAATAATAATAATAATAATAATAATAATAATAATAATAATAAGTAGTAGTTGGAATGGACCTTGGAGGTCATCTAGTCCAACCCCATGCTCAGGCAAGAAACCCTATACCATTTCAGACAAATGGCTGTCCAGTCTCTTCTTAAAAACCTCCAGTGTTGGAGCATTCACCACTTCTGGAGGCAGGTTGTTCCACTGGTAATTGTTCTAACTGTCAGGAAGTTTCTCCTCAGTTCTAGGTTGCTTCTCTCCTTGACTAGTTTCCATATGTTGCTTCTTGTCCTGCTTTCAGGTGCCTTGGAGAATAGCTTGGCTCCCTCTTCTTTGTGGCAGCCCCTGAGATATTGGAACACTGCTATCATGTCACCCCTCACTCTTCTCTTCGTTAAACTACACATACCCAATTCCAGCAACCGTTCCCTATGTTTTAGCCTCCAGTGCCCCAATCATCTTTGTTGCTCTTCTCTGTACCCTTTCTAGAGTCTCAACATCTTTTTTACCTCGTGGTGACCAAAACTGGATGCAGTATTCCAGGTGTGGCCTTACCAAGGCATTGTAAAGTGGTATTAGTACTTCATGTGATCTTGATTCTATCCCTCTCTTAATGCAGCCTAGCACTGTGTTGGCTTTTTTGGCAGCTGCAGCACACTGCTGGCTCATATTGAAGTGATTCTCTACTAGGATTCCGAGATCCCTCTCACAGTTACTACTATTGAGCAAGGTACCACCTATACTACACCTGTGCTTTTGATTTTTCCTGCCTAAATGTAGAACCTTTCTTTTTTCACCATTGAATTTCATTTTGTTAGATAGCGCCCAGTGTTTAAGTGTGTCCTGATCCTCCTGTATTTTAAGCCTATCTTCTGGAGTGTTGGCTATTCCTGCCAGCTTGGTGTCATCTGCAAATTTGATGAGTTCCCCATCTATCCCCTCATCCAAATCGTTGATGAAGATGTTGAAGAGCACTGGGCCCAGAACAGAGCCCTGGGGCACCCCACTACACACTTCCTTCCATGTAGATGCAGTTCCATTGAGGACCACACGCTGAGTATGGCCTGTCAGCCAGCTACGAATCCATCTGGTGGTGATGCTATCTAACCCACATTTTCCTATCTTATCAAGTAGTAGGTTGTGATCTACTTTATCAAATGCCTTACTGAAGTCCAAGTAAATTATATCCACAGCATTCCTCTGGTCCACTAATTTTGTCACTTGGTCAAAGAATGCAATAAGATTTGTCTGTCATGATCTGTTTTTGACAAACCCATGCTGACTTTTAGTGATGACTTTGTTTGCATCAAGGTGTTTGCTGATTTGTTGTTTGATTATCTTTTCCAGAATCTTCCCAGGTATTGAGGTCAGGCTTATAGGTCTGTGGTTTCCTGGATCTATTTTTTTCCCTTTTTCGAAGATGGGAACTACATCAGCTCTCTTACAGTCCTCTGGTTGTTCCCCAGTGCTCTAAGATCTTTGAAAAATATAGTTCAGTAGTTCTGAGATCATGTCTGCCAGTTCCTTGAGAACCTTGGGGTGTAATCCATCTGGTCCTGGTGATCTGAACTCATCTAGGCTGGACAGGTGCTCACTTACCATTTTCTTGCCTATCTTAACTTGCGTTTCTATTCTGTTTTTTATGGCACTGGTTTTGGTAGGTTGGACTGTTTTTTCCCTTTGTGTAAAGACAGATGCAAAAAATGAATTAAATAGTTCTGCTTTCTCCCTGTTGCTTGTCACCTTCTTGCCACTTTCCCCCACTAATGGACCAATCATTTCCTTAACTTTTTTCTTGTTTTTTATATGTTGAAAGAAGCTTTTTTTGTTATTTTTGACTTTGGTTGCAAGTCTTAGTTCATTTTGAGCCTTAGCTTCCCTTACTTCATCTTTGCAGATATGGGATGTTTGATGGTATTACAGATATTGTTCCAGGATGGAAGTAGTTCCTAGTAAGGCTGCCTTTTGCAATTTACTAATGGCGAATTTGTCAATGCCAATGGTGTTCAAGTGGTGCTCCAGTTGTTTTGGGATTGTACCCAAGGTGCCTATTACTATTGGTACCACCCTTGCTTGCCTTTGCCAAAGTCTTTCTATTTCTATTTGTACGTCTTTGAATTTTGTTATCTTCTCCAGTTCTTTCTCGTCTACTCTGCTGTCTCCAGGCACTGCCACGTCCAATATCCAGACTTTTTTGTCTTTCTTATCAACAATTGTTAAATCTAGGGTGTTATGTTGCAGATGCTTGTCTGTTTGAATTCTGAAGTCCCAGAGCAATTTAACTTTATCATTTTCTATGACTTTCTCTATTTTATGATCCCACCAGTTCTTGCTTACAGGCAAATGATATTTCTTGCAGATCTTCCAATGCACCATTGTTGCTACTTTGTCATGCCGCTGCTTGTAGTCAGTCGGTGCGATCTTCTTGCAGCAGCTTAGCAGGTGGTCCACTGTTTCTTCAGCTCCTTTGCATAGGCGGCACTTACTGTCTGTTGCTGTCTTCTCAATTTTGACTTTGTATGCATTTGTCCTTAAGACTTGGTCTTGTGCAGCCAGAATTAGTCCCTCGGTCTCTTTCTTCAACTTTCCTGCTCTTAGCCATTGCCAGGTCTTGTAATTATCTGCTTTCCCAGATATTTTTTTAATGTACTGGCCATGTAGTGCTTTGTCTTCCCATGCCTCTATTCTGTTTTTCATTTGGTCTTTCTTGAAAGCCAGTTTGGTCTCTCCAGTAGTAAGTAAGCCTTCCTGATATACTAATTTCAGTGCATCTTCATCATTGTCCTTCAGATATTCTTCCAAAGCCATTTTTTCTTTTTCAACCATCTGATATACTTGCAGCATTCCACGCCCACCTATTTGCCTTTGTAGATAGAGTCTGTCAATGTCACTGCCTGGATGTCATTATTTTTCTGGTCTTCCTATCCATTGCTTTTAGTTCTGCTTGAGTCCAGCCCACTACTCCAGCTATGTATCTAATGACTGGAATTGCCCAGGTGTTGATTGCCATCACAATATTTCCTCCATTGAGTTTGGATTTTAAGATCTTCTTCACTCTTTTGATGTATTCACGTCTAATCTTTTTCTTGACTTCACTGTGCTTGATGTTGTCAGCTTAATGTTATTTTCATGGGGAATCTTTATTCCTTCAGTTTTCACTATTTTTCCTTGTTTGAGAGTAAGTGTGGCACATTTGTCCAAGCCAAACTCCATTGCAATATCTTGGCTATATATACAGACAGTGTTCAGCAGCGATTCTATTTCTATTATTATTATTATTATTATTATTATTATTATTATTATTATTATTATTATTATTATTATTATTATTATTATTATTATTATTATTATTATTACCTTGGAGATCTTCTAGTCCAGCCCCCGGTTCAAGCAGGAGAACCCATACCATCTCAGACAAGTGATTGTCTAGCCTCTTTTAAAAAATTTCCAGTGATGGAATGACCACGATTTCTGGCAACAAGCTATTCCACTGGTTAATTGTCTTCACTATCAGGAAGTTTCTCCTAATTCCAGGTTGCTTTTCTCTTTGATCAGTTTCCAACCATTGTTTCTTGTCCTTCCCTCTGGTGCTTTGATGAATAACATGACCCTCTCTTCTTGCTGGCAGCCCCTCAAATACTGGAATACTGCTATCATGTCTCCCCTATTTCTTCTTTTCTTTAGACTAGCCAAACGCAAGTCCTGCACTCCTTCTTCATGTATTTTAGTTTCCAGGCCTTTGATCATCTTAGTTGCTCTTCTCTGAATTTTTTCCAAACTCTCAATATCTTTTTTGTGATATGGTGACCAAAATTGGCTACAGTATTCCAGGTGTGGTCTTACTAGGGTTTTATAAAGTGGTACTAATACCTCGCGTGATCTTTATTTCTATTCCTCTGTTTATACAACCCAGGATTAGCTTTTTTGGCTGCTGCTGCACACTGCTGGCTCATGGTTAAGTGATCATCTACTTATTTGATCTGCTTTTTCTGCTGAAGCAGTGACAATCTGATCTGGATTTGGGGAAAGCTTTTATTACTTCTCTCTCATCATCAGATCACTGTCTGGTAGCCCTAGAGTACTCTGATGATGCCCTTCATTGCAGGGAAGTTGGACCTATTTGACTGGTGTTCCCCATGTGATTAAGGAACCATACTGGATTTCAGAAGGAACTTAGAATTGTTCCTTAGAAATGCTTAACAAAAATACTGGTACTTCTTGAAATGAAAGGGCAGTGAGGGCTTCGAATCAGATTATACCCATGTGACCTCTTTCCTTCCAATTACAAAGAAGTGGAGGGAGATGAAATGGATGAAGAGACTCAGAGTGGCTTGGTTTGATTTTGTTAATCCTGAGGAACTGGACAAAGTTCTTGGGGCTTTAGCTTGGCCATAGATTAGATTTATGTCTCACCCAGTTTGCTAAGGCTTCTCAGAAGATGACATGTAATTACCTTCTGGTGGTTGTAAATTCTTCCTTGAGAGACGGGCTGGTTCACCCATTCTTGAAGAGCTGTTGTTCTAGAACAGGCCTGGTTATTTGAGGAACTTCTGTTTCTGTTTGTTTCTAATTATCTGGTGAGATTATGCAGTTGTGCTCTCAGTTCCATCAATCAAGCAGTGTTATTTTGCAGGACCCAGACATATGCCTTCTGTGTCACAAATGATATTGGCCCAGAATAACAGAGTTGGAAAAGACCTTGGAGGTCTTCTAGTCCAACCCCCTGCTCAGGCAGGAAACTCTATACCATTTCAGACAAATGGTTGTCCAATCTTTTCTTAAAAACCTCCAGTGTAGGAGCACCTTCTGGAGGCAAGTTGTTCCACTGATTGTTCTAACTGTCAGAACATTTCTCCTTATTCCTAGATTGCTTCTCTTCTTGATTAGTTTCTATCCATTGCTTCTTGTCCTGCCTTCAGGTGCTTTGGAGAATAGGTTGACCCCCTCTTTTTTGCAGCAGCCCCTCAAATATTGGAACACTGTTATCATGTCAACCGTAGTCCTTCTTTTCATTAAACTAGATATACCCAATTCCTGCAACCATTCTTCAGATGTTTCCCACTCTGATGATGTTCAGAAATCTATTTAAGTTTTGGTTATTCTCCCAGATTTGGGGGATTTTTAGAGGGGTTTTTTTTTGATGGGAGGGGGGGAAAGATGGCTGCTCCTGATGAGTTTTTTTGGGCCACTCAAGTTGATAGGGATTGGATAATCTATATATTGTATAAACAAAATAAAAATAAACATTCTTTCCAGAAAAAGTAATGTGATTCATTCAAACAAAATTCATAGTTTTATGAGTTAGATATGTATTTCATTTGTTAACTACTACCCATGGTAGACTATGTAACAACTCAAAAATGTTTGTGTGCATTTTAGTATGTCTAGAAATTGTCAATGATAATGCACTAAATATCTCCAAAGGTGGGATATATATTAATTATTTTCACAGAGAAAACTTTTTATATTTAAAGTCCATATTCACATAAATGTGTTGTTTCTCATGCAAAACCATATGTTACAGTCAAAATTCATTAACCCTATGTTCAGCAAATACAGATTTCTTTGGTCATATGTTACAATATTCATCCCTGGGAAATTTCAGCACAGAGAAGACATGAATGATATTGAAGCTCAGACTGCTTCTGCAGAGGTAAGGTAATTAGTGTCATATTTGGGGCTCTAGATACTGCAATGCATTCACTATATGAATCAAAATATGACTCCTTTTCAGGACCACCCTCAGACCTGGGCATCTGACAATGTAAAAATAGTTGAGTCATTTTGTAATCTAGCCAACTTTTCCAGAAAGAGTAGATCAGATCTTATTAACTGTGGTGGCTGCCTTCATAACTCTTGGTAGCTTATTTATTTATTTATTGCTTTTTAATTACTAAAAAGAAAAAGAAAAAAGAGCAAAACACAAAAATAATAATGAGAGGGATACATACCATGTTAAAAAGAAGAAAAAAGAACAGAATGTTTGTTTGTTTTATACACTGTTATCCCCTGGAATAATATCTAGCTGGTTCTGATCATTCATTCAAACTAGAAGTTTTTTTTTTCCCTCCTCCATGAAAGAGATAGAGGAACAAGACCCAGATGAAGCAAAGAGCTCACAATCTTCAGAAGAATATCTTCTTGTTGTTGTTTTGTTGGTTTTTTAAATGCAAACATGCCAGGTGCCTCCTTTACACCCCTAATCCCTATTTGTACATATCTAGTTATGGCTTAGGAATGAGATTGATCTAATTTCCCATTAAGCAAGATCTTTAAAGAAAGGCCAGTGAGCTGCTCATCCTGGATGAGGAAGAAAAGAAGAAGAAGAAAACATTGGTGCAATATTGGCCAGAGCCTCCACTGGGTTTTGTTTCCCAACATGAGTGGCCAATAAGGCTGGAATGAGGAAGGCAACTTTCAGCTGTTTATTTTTGCAGAAACAGAATGAATGGCCACCCATGAATGGCCTAAAGGTGAAGATGCTTGCTTCCCACTCAGAAGATTGAGAGTTCAATCCTAGGCAGCAATCCTGCCCTGTTTTTCTATCTGCAGAAATAGAAAGCCTTATGCTTGGGACAGGGGTCCAAATTAAGTGCCCTGAGTGAAAATTAGCTCAGACCATTGTACAAAACATTTCTTGGTTGTTTACAACATGTGATTTCTTTCACAAGGTTATTGCTTACATTTGGTTGATTACATTTGTCCTTTTTTGGTTAAAAAAAAAATGCATTTGTTATATTTAGCATGATAGCAAAATCTTGCTAATCCTATCATTGTCAGGAGCACCTTGCTGCATGTCTATGGCTTGTTCATCAGTTTTGCAAGGAAGCCGGAAAAGAGAGGGGGAGCTTAGACAGTCCAGTGGGTAATTTAGTCATTTATAACTTTTGGTGGTTTGTTTTTACATAATTGGATCAATTCCTGGGTGACTTGGTGTTGAAAACTTTACTTGAGATTTTTTTTTCATAGAAATGGGAATCCTTTTCTGTACAAGTTACTGCTTTTGCTGTTGTGCCCTCTATGATTTTAAGGGGACTTTTCCTATTTGAAGGATTATTTTATATTCTTCATCACTTTATATTCTTAAGCTGTTATCAAGCTATTAGTGGGTTGAGGTCAGGTGCCTTGAGTTGAAGCCAGAGATACTGAGGTAGGAGGTACTGGAGACCAGGGTGCAAGCATTCAGTAGCGTAGTTGGTTGAATAAGCAGTAGCCACAAGAAAGAGCCAGTCCTAAGATATTGGGGGATATTTAGGGGGAATTTTTATTTTTATTTACTCTAATGGAATAAAAGCTTTGATTATTCCAAGTACCACCTAAAAGCAATTCCTTACTGCCTCAAGCCAAATAACAGCTGGTTGGTGCTTGCCTGTGAATCCACCAGGGAATCTTAGAGTTGTAGGATAGAGTGAGAAGTAAAAACAAAATGTCTGAAGAAGGCAATGGAATATCATTTTCACATTGTTGTTACTGTTGTGTAGAGTCCACGGGGCTTGGGCTCAAGCAGAGGGCAACTTTACTTTGATATGCCTGGAGAGGCAGGGCATAGTGGATAATAATTTAAAATATTTTGAGTGAAGAAAGAAATCAATAGCAACTCTAAAGGGATGCTTATTATTATTATTATTATTATTATTATTATTATTATTATTATTATTTGTATACCGCCCTTCTCCCGAAGGACTCAGGGCGGTGAACAGGGCAATTCATGTTAAAAGACAAGAATACAAAAATTAAAAGAGATTAAACAAGATGCCCAAGAACTATAACAATAAGTTAAAATACATTAAACAGTAATAAAACCCAAACCCATCACCCATCAGGCCAGGCTGGCTTGTTCGAACAAATAAGTCTTTAGATCACGCCGGAAGGAGCGAAGGTCGGGCGCCATCCAGAGCTCAACCGGGAGATGGTTCCATAAATCCGGTGCGCCCACAGAGAATGCCCTCCCCCTGGGGGCCACCATTCGACATTCTTTGACCGGTGGCACCCTGAGGAGGCCCTCTCTGTGGGAGCGCACTGGGCGGAGGGAGGTTGATGCCGGCCGCAGGTGCTCCCTGAGGTATTCCGGACCCATGCCATGAAGGGCTTTGTAGGTCATTACCAGCACCTTGAATCCCACCCGGAAGACAACTGGAAGCCAATGCAGCTTGCGGAGCAGAGGTGTAACATGCGAGTATCGGGAAACTCCCAACACAACTCTCGCGGCTGCATTCTGTACCAGTTGGAGCCTCTGAGTGGTCCTCAAGGGCAGCCCCATGTAGACAGCATTGCAGTAGTCCAAACGAGAGGTCACGAGCGCATGAGTGACCGTACGCAAGGCATCCCGGTCTAGATAGGGCCGCAACTGGTGCACCAGGCGAACCTGGGCGAAGGCCCCCCTAGTCACAGTTACTATATGGTCTTCTAAAGAGAGCTGTGAGTCTAGGAGGACTCCCAAGTTGCGAGCCCTATCTACGGGGGGTAATAACTCACCCCCCATAGAAAGAGATGGAATATTCTGAATATCCCGAGATGCCAGTACGCACAGCCACTCAGTCTTGTCAGGGTTGAGTCGAAGCCTGTTCCTCCCCATCCAGACCCGAACTGCCTCCAGGCAATGGGACATCACATCGAGGGCATCACTGGGGTGGTTTGGGGTAGAAATAAAAAGCTGGGTATCATCAGCATACTGATGATACCCAACTCCAAAACCACGAATGATCTCACCCAGCAGTTTCATATAGATGTTGAACAGGAGAGGCGAGAGGACCGACCCCTGAGGAACTCCACAAGCGAGAGGCCTCGAGGTCAACCTCTGCCCCCCTGCCAACACCGACTGTGAACATCCCAGGAGATAGGAGGAAAACCAATGAAAAACCATGCCTCCCACTCCCTATCCCCTGAGACGCTGCAGCAGGATACCATGGTCGATGGTATCGAAAGCCGCTGAGAGGTCTAATAGGACTAGGACAGAGGAATATCCCCTGTCCCGAGCCCTCCAGAGATCATTCACCAGAGCGACCAATGCTGTCTCCATGCTGTACTCGGGCCTGAAGCCCGATTGGTACGGGTCTAGATAATCCACTTCATCCAGAACCAGAGGGAGCTGATGCGCCACCACACTCTCAACAATGTTGGAGTGAAGCCCTTTGAATAAAATGTCCTGGATAAAGACTGAATGCCAAGGCACAGGTACAAGGATTTGTCCATCTATCCTATCAAAAATACACATCCAAAACTCCACAGAGGGAGAGGGAGAGGGAAAAGGAGGAGGAAGAGGAGGAGAAAGAAAAACAGAGAGAGAGGGAGAGGGAAAGAGGAGGAGGAGGAGGAGGAGGAGGAGGAGGAGGAGGAGGAGGAGAAGGAGAAGAAGAAGAAGAAGAAGAAGAAGAAGAAGAAGAAGAAGAAGAAGAAGAAGAAGAAGAAGAAATGTGAATACAAGTATTTTTCCACCATCTAGTCTTAATAAATTTGGTTTATTGGCAGAATTAATTTACCTGATAAGGAAACATATTGTTCTCAAAAGCCACTAAATGAACCCTTTAGATAAAATATTCTCACTGTCTGGAAATTATTGTTTGATATGCACTTACAGTAGAGGACTGATCAGAAACATACTGTTGCCCAAATGTAAAAAATACAGACACAGAGAGAACGAGAGAGAGAGGGAGAGAGAGAGGGAGTGGGAGAGGGAGAGAGAAATCTTTCAGCTGAGTTTTAATTTAGCATCACAATAGCTCAAGGCTGAACCTCTAATAGTTTCTACCATTGACCTTTCAGAATTTGATTTATTTGTGACCCAGTTAAAGGTTTAGTGTGAGAATAATTGCATTGCAATGTGCTTCCTGCAAGAGAGATACTGGCAAAGATATTGACAAAATCAAATTTAGCAGCTATTCTTCCAAAAGGGAGGGTGGGCATTCCGTGATTGCTGAAAATCCGTGATTGCTGGAAGGGGATGGATTAAATGATGCCTACGGAAACATCACTCCAGCTCAGAGTTTCAAAGCAGCACATTGCTAAATTGTGAATTAGATATTACTGACTGCCCAAAATGCTTAATACCAACACAAGGTGGAGTTGCTACTGTGCCATCCACTGACCTTTTGCCTTTTCCCAAAGATACAACATGACATACTTTCCGCTTTGTCAGTAGCATCCTATCTCAAGTTCAGAAACTTGCCTCAAATCTAAACCTGTCACAGCTTCCTATTAAAAATAATAAAAAATAAAAAATGGAGCTAAAAGGAAGGAGATGCTTTAAAAATGTGCTAAGGCAGGGGTCTCAAATTGCCAGCCCATGGGCTGGATGCATCATAGTGAAACTGCACCCACCCCATTGCCGGTAATGGCAAAAAAATCACGATACATCACAACACATCACATGACATTGCAAGTTTGACACCCCAGTCTTAAGGGATCCTTGAGACTCCTGACTCTTGAATCACAGATAACTTAATGTTGACTCATTAAGTAGGGAGGGGAGAGAGGAAGTGAGGTGTTATGATATGTAAAAATTGGAGACTGAGTAAAGAGGTGCTGCCTATGGAATGGTCAGATAAGAGGTAACATAGCCCACAGCTGCATAGTGGATAAAGCAAGAGACTCAGAAGGGAGACTCCCTAAGTTATCTGATGGGAGAATTGTACTTTCAAGGCTTGCAAGATTCTGTTAATGTAATCTTACAATAAAGTAGAGTTAGTTCATCTGGTCATGTTTCCTATCTGGTCTAATGTATGAACCTTTATTATGAAAGTGCAACATGTATACAATGAGATTGGCTGAGCCTCCCTTCATGCCCCCCCCAACTCATAGTGACAACAAACCCCACCATCTTGTTAGACCATGTGAGCTAATTGCACAGCGCACCAGCCTCACAAGTCTATCATACATAAAGTTGTTTCCCGTTCAGGAGCCTGACAGCCCATGGATAGAAACTGTTCTTCAGCCTGTTGGTGGGTCAACCTGGGAAGGCTGACACCCTGAATTTCCAAAGAAAACAAGGAGAGTCATCTCTATTTTTTTAAAAAAATATTTGAGATAAGGAATTTCCAAAAAGAGCATGTTACTCTAGGACCCAATCTCCCCCCCAAAAAAAGTATATAAATCCCCATTCCATATTGTCAAACTCATTCTCAAATCTGGTGTCCTCAGATGCATGGGAATTCTTGCTATCATTATTCGCTTGTAGTGTGGTGACTAAAATCATTTCCTTGGGATTCTGGGAGTTGTGGTCCCAACACAACAATAGGCAAGAGGAAAGCTGGATTATGAAGTTACACACCCAATAACTGTCTAGGAGAAAAGACATCTTGATGGAGGCTCTTAAATGTTACTTATAGCATTTCAGCCAGCGGATGCACAGATTAATGGTTCACCCTCATGATCCCAAGACCATAAGAACAAAAATATGAAGAGGAAGTATAGCTCTTGGCTAACAATACATAAGTCCCTATACGACTTGCTCTGTGAATTATAAACCATATCACCTTCAGATTCCATGTGCTTCACACAGGGCAATAATTACAATGTACAAATCAATATGAATTCAGCCAATATTGCATGCATTCACAGGTATTGCATTTTAAAAAAAAACCTAATTAAAATGGCAGAAAAATCAAGTTGTGCAGAACTGTTGTTTCAACAAATACTGTGCCCATTGTTCTTAAGGTTTTCTTTCCTTCATTCTCTTCATAAGAGGCTTCTCTTATTATTTCTTAGAGTACTTTTTAATTTACTTTCAATTTCTTTTTGTGGTATGCTTCTTCTGATGTGGCAAAGAATACTCTTGCAGTCTGAGTTTTTTGCTTCTTTGTTCTACATCTCTCTCACTGATTGTAAATGACCCAGCTGCCCATATATCTGGAAAAAGCAACATGAAAAGGTAGCTTTCATTATGCATTTCCTTGAGATTTAACTGATTTTTGGAGAACCAAGGAAATTGCAAGCCATGGAGAGATGTTTGAACAACATGAGACAGGACCCCAACACACTCACTCTCCACTTTGTAAATGAATGAAGCCCCAGAACTCTTCACCTAATCATGAGAAATTGACAAAAAAATATTTTGAAAAAGAAAAATAATATATTATAGTAAAATGAATGAAAACCATTTTTTTTAAAAAAACACAATGAAGACTTTTTTCCTCACAGTGCCAGCTTAAATATTCTTGGACTATCCAGCAAATACTGTCTTCTTCCATAGGATGCATTTGATTTTTAGCAGACTGTCCTCATTATGGTGTCCCCCCCCATGCACACCTTGTCACCACAAAGAAATTTTGTTGAAGTGGCTCAGCTGTGGACAAGCCAGGTATTAGCTTTCATCCAACCCTGAAGCAGCTCTCTAGTTGATTTTTTTTCTTCTTTTTATGACTCTGCAATCCGTTGTGTTGGGATAGAGATGACTCTTTACTGATCGCATGCCCTTTCTGATGCCTATGTGGAGTTTGCAGCAGTTATTTTCTCTTTGCTGCCTGAAAAGAAACATCTGCTGCTCCCTAGGATTGAACTCTCAGCCTTCTGAGTATGTGGTGAGACACCAGGCCATTCAGCTCTCTAATTGAATAAGAAAGCTTATTTTTGAAATGATCGTGACCATTTACAGCGTTCACATTTTAAAAATACACACACAGAGAGAAGACTTAATTTATTTTCTAGCATATTATTTCATTCAGGATGAAAGAGGTGGCTGGAGATTTTCTCTAAGAAGAAGAGTCCTGCAGATGAAGGGCGGGGGGGGGGGGGAGAAGAATTTACCTTGAGACGGATGCAATTACATAATTTAAATTAATAAGCATTTTGTTGCCCTTTGCCTTTTGCAGCCTGCTAAGAGATTCCCCAAGACAGAATTTCCATTAAAACATTTGTTTTTCTTTTTGCTTTGTATTTACCATGATCCTTCTAGAACACTTCACATAGGATTTATTTAGTAAAACAATGAAGTTGGATTTTTTCTGGGGGGGGGGGGCAGGTGTTGAATACTCAAGGAACAAGTTGTGTCTGGAACGTCCTCTGGAGATCTGGAGAAACATGTTCATCCTCACCTGAAGCAGGATGATTATGTGGTTCCCATGTTTATCACTTAGTGGGAGCCTATCTGAGGCCTTTGAGGTGGATTCCAGTTAAATGATCAAGATTAAACATCTGTATACTTTGACTCAGAAGCAAACCCAACTAAGTACACAGTGTTTAATAAGATCATGGTTTAAGTTATTAAAATAGGTATATATCATGGAAATGGAACTTGTCAGTCCATGGACTATTTTTTTTTTCTTAGATGAGATACTCTGAGATCAATATTTAGTGGATGATGGATGATGGAACCAGTGTCAAACAAATGTGAGTTGGTTATAAGGCACCAAACTTTCTCCTTTACATAACACACTAATTCTCATTCTTTCTTTCTCTCCCCTCTTCCTCCTTCCCTCTCTTTCCCCCTCTCTCACTCTCACACATACATACATATATCCACACAAAGTGACTGTCATGTATCTTTTTCACTCTATCTTTTCCTCAGTAACATATTCTTAATCTATCTACCATAGCCCTTCTCTTCTCCTATTCAAATTTTCTCTGTTCCTCCTATCTCTGTTTACATAATATAAGGACTTGGGCAGTGAATACTTTGAAAAATTATTTGCTACAAAGGGGAAAATAATATTTGGCTAATGGAAAACAAGAACAAGGATGCTTGGTGTTTATCAAGAAATAAAAGAGGCTGTGGATGAGCAAAAAATGTCCTATAAGGAAATAATTGAAGCAAAAATAATAATGAGACAAAGACACTACAAGGTAAAAGAGATATTTGCAAAGAAGGCTGTCAAAAATGGCAAGGAAAAGGTAAAAGAAGCGTCGAGCCCCGCAGGCCCGACACTACAAGGGGAGGGCCGCCTCACCTCAACCAACATCCGGGACTATGCAGATGAACCCCTCCGACAACCCAGCCAACGCCTGACTGCACGGACTGCCTCCTGATGCTTGTTCGCTGCCGGGTTCTCCGTGGAGTTCTGCGGGTGTCCTGCTGTCCAGGCCTGCACACCCGGACTCCGTGGCAGGCCTCGCTAGCCTGCAGTCAACCCGGCTGCCCATCTCCACCTACCAGCCGACAGCCACGCCTGTGAAGACGGACCTTCCGGCAGGTGCCACAGGCTGTTGGTCAGACGGGCCCAGCACCGCTGCCTACGTATCGGCAGGAGACCCCACTCAGATGGGGCTACCGGCTGAATGGACTGTTCCCTGGTTGGGAACATGGCCTGTTGCCACCTGTGAGTCGGACCTAGGTGGGTTGGTAGCCGTAGAGGCGCAAGCCGAGGCTTCGGTCGCTGCAGCTGCTGCGGAGTCCTTGCCGGTTCTGTCGGTTCTGCTGGGTGGTGAGGTGCAGGGGTTTCCCAGACAAGGGGTGGTGGTCCTTGGTTGGAGGGTGTCGGGTGTGGCCATGTGGGGTGGAGGGGACCTCCCAGAGATATGGGGGGGTCATTTGGAGTACTTACCCTGTGAGAGGCAGTACACCAGGGAGGACAGACAGAGGAGCAGTCGTACGAGGCGCGGAAGGGGGAGGTGTGGCTTATAGGCACAGGACCAGATGTTAGTTTGTATTGGGTGTGTGTGGTTACTGTACATGCAAGTGATAAAGAGCATTGGGAGTGTGGTGCTACCAATGCTACCTTTCTCCTTGTCGGAAGCTGAAGAAAGCAGTCCTTGGTTGTCACCCGTTCCTGGTATCGGCTATGTTTGTGTGTGGGCATCGTTTCGTGGACGGGTTATGACAGTAAGTTAGCATCATAGCTTACTGGTAGGGGGAGCCACCTGTCGAGCCCCATGGGCCCGACACTACAAGGGGAGGGCAGCCTCACCTCATCCGACGTCCGGGTCTGAGCGGATGGACCCCTCCGACAACTCGGCCGATGCCTGACTGCCCGGACCGGCTTCCAACGATCTTTATTGCCTGCATGTACAGTAACCACACACCCCCAATACAAACTAACATCCGGCCCCATGCCTATAAACCACACCTCCACCTTCTGTGCTTCGCACAGCTGCTCCTCCGTCCGTCCTCCCTGGCGTACTACCTCTCACAGGGTAAGTACTCCAAATGACCCCTCTGTATCTCTGGGAGGTCCTCCAACTCAGGACCAACACCCCTGCACCTCACCACCCAGCAGAACCGACAGAACCGGCAAGGACTCCGCAGCAGCTGCAGCAACCGAAGCATCAGCTCTCACCTCTACGGCTACCAACCCACCTGGGTCCAACTCACAGGTGGCAACAGGCCACGTTCCCAACCAGGGAACAGTCCATTCAGCTGGCAGCCCCGTCTGAGCGGGGTCTCCTGCCGATACGTAGGCAGCGGCGCTGGGCCCATCTGACCAGCAGCCTGTGGGACCTGCTGGAAGGTCTGTCTGCGCAGGTGTAGCCATCAGCTGGTAGGCGGAGATGGGCAACCGGGCCGGCTGCAGGCTAGCGAGGCCTGCTGCGGAGTCCAAGTATGTAGACCTGGACAGCAGGATGCCTTCAGATCTCTGCAGAGAACCTGCAGCAAACAAGCATTGGGAGGTGGTCCAGGCAGTCGGGCGTTGGCTGGGTTGTCAGAGGGGTCCATCCGCACAGACCCGGATGTCAGGCAAGGTGAGGCCGCTCTCCCCTTGTAGTGTCGGGCCCGCAGGGCTTGGTGGCTCCCCCTACCAGGGGTCCACCTGGAAGACAAGAGTCACTGTCCACTTGGGCCACAGGCTCTCCCTGCCTCCCACCTGGTTTCACTGGATGTTTGCAGTGGAACGCCCGGACCAGACAAGGCACTTGGATGTCCGCCTCCACTACCCATGAAGCTTCCGTCGTGGAATACCCCTTCCATAGAAGTAGGTACTGTAGCTTCTCCCTCTGTACCCTTGAATCAAGGACTTCCTGCACCTCATAATGGTCGGTATGCACACGCCCAGGAACCCCTTCCCCTGTAACTGGAGGCACCGCCTTGGCGAGCTTCAGCAAACTGCTATGAAACACCAGGTGGATCCTCCCCAGGAATTTTGGCAGCTGAAGCCATACCGTCACAGGATTAATTAACTGGATCACCCGGAATGGGCCTATGAATTTGGGACCGAGTTTTTTACTTGGCACTCATAGCCAAAGGTATTTGGTGGACAAATAGACCAAATCTCCCACCTTCGGAGGCTCAAAGGGCCTTCATTTTCTATCTGCCTGGTTCTTAACCATGACTGCAGCCCTCTCTAAGGCCTCCTTGGCCATTTTCCACACTGCCCCCAGCTGGTCCATCCACTCCCTGGGCTGGCATGGGAGAGGTTTCCCCTGGTCATACTCAGGGATGGGGACAAACTCGTAACCCGATACCACCTGGAAAGGGGAGAGCCCTGTACTACTGTGGACCACATTGTTGTGTGCCACCTCGGCAAAAGCCAACAAGTCCACCCAATTTGTTTGTTGGTACGATATGTAACACCGCAGATACTGGCCAACTGTGGCATTCGCCTGCTCTGCTGCCCCGTTGGTACAGGGGTGGTATGCCGAGCTAAGTCCCTGGGAGGAACCAATGTACTGGACGAACTCTCTCCAGAACCGGGCCATGAACTGCACTCCACGATCTGAGATAATACGTCGGGGCATCCCATGCAACCGATAGATGTGTGTGACAAACAACCAGGCTAACCGCCTATCTGATGGTAGACCTTTCCAAGGCACAAAATGATCCTGCTTCGAAAACAGGTCTATCACCATCCAGATGGTGTTGTACCCACGGCTTTCCAGCAGTTTAACAACAAAATCCATAACTATGTCCTGCCAGGGTCTTGTGGATTCGGCTACTGGCTGAAGAAGTCGTAGCGGCTTCCCTACATGAGGCTTTGCCATTGCACAAACATGGCAGTTCTGTACGTACTCCTTGATGTCTTTCTTCATATGTGGCCACCAGAACTGCCGGCACACCAAATGCAATGTCTTAAGAAACCCGAAATGTCCAGCCTGCCTAGCGTCGTGGCACCGGTATAACATGCTGGGTCTCATGGTCAGAGGGACGTACATCTTGTCCCCATGCCAGGCCAGTCCATCTCCCTTGGCATAGCCACTCATCTCCCTTGGTGGCCTCCCTCAAGCCACAAAGTAGGTCATCTGTTGCTCCACAAACCGTATTCCTGTCCCCCTCCCCGGATGGCAGGGGGGTACAAGTGCAAGGAAGATGCAGAAATAGGATTACAAATTATTCGGGAATGGAATGGAAAGAAATGAATAATAAAGTGAATAGAATTAAAAATAAAAGTGATGAAATAATTTAAGATGAAACTGAATTGGGAAATATTAAGATAATTGGTATAGGAATGTCAGCTATATATATCAAAGGGTAGAGCTGAAATGAACAATATAAATGTTACATCAAATAAAACAACAGAATAACAGAGTTGGAAGGGACCTTGGAGGTCTTCTAGTCTAACCCCCTGCTCAAGCAGAAGACCTTATACCAATTCAAACAAATGGCTATCCATCTCTTCTTAAAAACTTCCAGTGTTGGATCATTCAAAGCTTCTGGAGGCAGGTTGTTCTACTGGTTAATGATTCTCACTATTAGGAAATTTCTTCTTACTTCTAGGTTGCTTCTCTCCTTGATTTGTTTCCATCCACTGTTTCTTGTCCTGCCTTCAGGTGCTTTGGAGAGTAGCTTGACTCTCATCTTCTTTGTGGCAACCCCTCAAATATTGGAACACTGCTATCATGTCACCCCTAGTCCTTTTTTTCACTAGACTAGACATATCCAATTCCTGCAACCGTTCTTCATGTGTTTTAGCCTCCACTCCCCTAATCATCTTTGTTGCTCATCCTTTGTTAAACAACAACCTGTGAAGATGAGCTAACTAGAGAACTGTTAAAGTATGCATGTTGTTTGTTTATGGAGTGACTGTATGACTTGTTTAATCTGTTTGTGAATATGGTTTGATTGGAAGAATGACATGTTTGTTCCATTGTACAAACAGAAAGGAAGAAAGATTGAATATGTCAACTATAGGATGTCAGGTTTTTTAGCCTGCCTGGGGAAGTATTTAGCAAATTATGATTAAAACTGTATAAGAGGTGACAGTAAGCAACATCTGAGCAATGCAGTGTGGCTTTATACTGAGCAGAGCATATATGGAACAGACCTTTGCCTTCAGTTGGTCATTGAGAAAATAGAATGTGAGAAAACAAGGGTGGGTATTTTTGTATGTTCATTAGTTTTGTGAAAGAGAATAATGCAGTTAATTGGCTTATAGAATTATATATTCTGCTCAAATGGGGTCTTTGTTGCTGAATGCAGAAAGAATGATATACCATGTACAGTAAGTAAATAGAATCATTAGCAAATAGTACAGTTCTGTGTTAAGTAAGACAAGGTTGTATGCAGTCTCCCTTTCTTGTTTAAATTGTGTTTATTGTATAAGGAATACATACAATGTGTTGATAGGGAAGGTGAATATATATATATATATATATTCGTAGATTTTCACGGGTACAGATATGTAGGTCTTGGCGTATTCGGGGAAAGACCCGAATACGCCAAGACCTACACACACACACACACACACACATATGGTATTGCTGAGAATCTGAGTAATTTGCAGCAAACATTAAACCATGTGATGCAACAAGGAATATGGATCTAGAAGGTAATGTGTAAAAGACCAAAGTAGTTATGTTTGACAGTTAAAAGGGAATGAAGAATTGTAACCCATAAATGCATGGTGAAAGCTTAGAGCAAGTAAATGAAGTTGTGTACCAAAGTAGAATATTTACTAAAGATAGAAAAATGAATAGAGAAATGTTAAGACAAAAAAATTCTGGTAGAAAAGTAGCGGGTGGTATATTGTCTTTTTCCTCAAAAAACATTGAAACATTGAAACAAGGGAAAATAGCTGTATATAAAAACACGTTTGTGCCAAAGATATTCTATGGAGGTGGGAGCTGGGTAGATCAAGAGAAATTTGAATGCAGTAGAAATGGCTTTCCTAGGAAACGTGTCTGGTGAAACAAGAAGGGATAGAATCAAGAATGAATGGGTGCTGATTGCATGTGGATTGAATGCAAATGTGAATGTTCAGTATGAAATAACTAGAATAACTAAAAGTAAGATAAAGGAGTTCCTACAGATTTTACTCTGCTAGTGTAGGGGGTGGTGCTCACCTCTATTTCAAGACCATTGAGTCAAGACTATCCGAAGATGTTTCTGAGGTCATATGGCCAGCATGACATCATGGAGTGCTGTTACCTGCCCATCCTAGTGGTACCTATTTATCTACTTGCATTTGCATGTTTTTGAATTGCTAGGTTGGCAGGAGCTGGAGCAAGGATGGGAGCTCATCCCATCACATGGTGCTTGGGTCTCAAACCTGAGCTGCCAGCTTTCCAGCCAACAAACCAGTGTATTAACCACTAAGCCACCATGGCACCACTAGTAGAATAAGGGGACAGCAAAATAATTTCTCTTCCACCTCTACAGCAGAATATCAGAGGGAAGAAACAGTGGATTTTTCATCATTTCTTTAATCACCTTTCCATACACTTAAAACTTTTCTTCCCAGAAAAAGAAGCCAAAAATCTTTCTCAGGATCCACATCCTCAAAATTTCACTTCACTTAGCAACCACATGGGCCAAGACTCAGCAGTGGAACCTCAACAAAAAACTTTCAGCAGATAGATTTAACAGTTGTTCATTGGGAAGGTATTCTTTCAGGAAAGTGACATCACAGAGAAGGTCTGGTGGTTCCAGCTGCAAAGGTAGCTAAAGTAAAAATGCTTTGGAATAATAACTGAGTTTGCAATCCGGTGCAAGCTTTATTGAATCTATCAGATTTATTTCTAAGAAGTCATGCATGGAGTTTATGCTGTTAATGGGAGCAGAAAGCCTTCTTAAATTCTGGAGGTGTAAACTGTATCTTGAAATAGATGGCTAAACTGGAAACTATTAATAAGATCACTAAGTTACATCATCTTAATAACAGAGACTACCTGAAGAACACTTCAGTATCCTATGAGCAGGAAGGTGGAATAACAAGAATAGCAGCAGCAGCAGCAACTCGCATAGAATTATCAATTGTCTGCATATGAAACAAATTGGCTAATTATTCTTTCTTTCTCTCTCTTTTAAGAATTCTATACCAAGTATCCTATTTTGGCTTTATATGAAGACAGAATAAACAGAATGGCTACTTTTAGTCTGTGAAAAGAATGACTCTATTTTAATGGATGAGTGGAAAATGACGCAAGTGAAATTTAGTGTGTGTTTGTGGGTGCAAATGTATAAAATGCTATGTTAAATGGTCTGCCACCTCAAGTTCTCCTTCCACATCCTGGCCATCTATTCTGAAAGTTTTGAAATAATGTCAATGCTCAAGGAGCCCATCTTAGCACATACACATTTCTAAAATGTGGGTAAAGAGAGGTCTTCAGGAAATTCATTTCAGCAAAGGTCATCTTGAGACACAATTCAATCCCACTGATGGGTCAATAGTTCTAGTCCTGACATTTTAAGGCCAGCTCTTTTCACTTTATCTGTAGCTTCTAATAAGGGTAAAAGAGGTCATAACCAATGCATTTTATATAAATTATTTTATGTTTTAAAAAACTATTTTTTTGTATTTTGCCTTGTTTATTATATTATTTACATCAGCAAGTATGACAGAAAATCCCCTGTTGACCTCTTGCAGGTTCTAACAAAGCTGCTGACCCTACAGCTCTATCATTTGCCAAGAACATATTTCTAGAAGAAATAAGAATGGTACCCATTTAACAGAGGAATGTCCTCCTAAGTTTCAGGCAACTTATTCTGAAGATATCTGTTCATTTTTTTCCTCCTACTACCCTTTACTCATTTGCTGTGGTGCAGCTATTAGCAAGTCAGCTTGAACTTTTCATGATGACTTCATATCAGGGATTGCATCAAGTGAGACATTTGTTATGATTTGCTAGGTGTTCTGATACTGCAATAGTAAGCAAATTAATCTTGGCAGGGGCATATCTCTCACTGCAGATTTCCCCATTAAAAAATTGCAAAATCCAAAGACATCTTCTTCTATTCTCTTCACATATAATATTCTGTTTTAGTCGAGTTTGGAATGTTCCCTTTTTTCATCCAGATAAAGCAGTCATCAGCCCTTGAAATAGAGACCCTTGTTAATGGTAGTGACACAGTGCTAAAGATGGCTTCAGTTCAATCACACTTATGCTCCTAAGCTGCTGACTAGATCAACATCCCTAGCTTTTCCTTCCATTACAGATAGTCCATGACTTGCAACCACAGTTGGAACCATAATATCTGTGGCTAAGCAAGGCAAGTTACATCCATTTTATGACCATTTTCCCCAACAGTTGAGAAGTAAATCATTGCACTTTTTAAGTGAATCATGTTTTCGTTAAGCAACTCTGGCTTATTCCATTGACTTTATTTGTCAGAATCTAGCTAGAAAGGTTGCAAATGGCAATCACATGACCCTGGGACACTGCAGATACTGCAATCATTGTAAATTCAAGCTGGTTGCCAAGTCCCTAAATTTTGATCATGTGATCACAAGGATACTGCAATGGTTGCAAGGATCGATTGAAATCAATTTGTCATAACTTCAAACAGTTGTTAAACAAATGGTTGTAAGTAAAGGAGTACCTGAACTTTTATAAGTGCTTGGAGGAGAATGAAGTACTATTACTATAGACTTTCCTTTAAACATGGTCTCCAACTGCTATATCTACTGTAAAATGATTGCAATGAGATTTAGATTAAAGTGATATGATTGATTTTCTTGTGATTTTTCTTTTAAAGATACCTTCTTTCTAAAACGCAAAACAACCACAGTTTTAGTTTCCCTTTTCACTCATTGCCTCATTTTGTTTTCAGGTCAATTGTATAGATTACTCCAATTTTTTTAGGGAGGGAAATGAGTTATTATGCATTCTATTCTTGCTTTCACATATTAACATAGCTATTAAGTGTGGGCCTAATGTAAATATCTGCAAATTTAAAAAGTTAATGTACATAATTACTTGCAAATTCTTTGTTGGCACTTTTTCTGGAGTCAACTAAAGAGAAAGAGATGGAACTCACTGGATCATCCTTTCTTCTGTTTATGTGAAACATAAATCTCAATATGTTTGTTCCACTGTCCTTGGTACTTCTCATTCTGTTCTTTCCTTCCTCTGCTCCTCATATTTTGAACAATGTTTCCTTCTAACCAGAAGAGAATGTATGTACCACAGGGTCAAATTGTTTGACTCTTCATCCTCTTTGAACTTGGTTGTTTTCTTGCAAAAGTAGCCTGGTAAAGCATCATTTATTTTCATTCATTTACTATTAAATTTGCACGTTGCTTGACTCCCAATTCTGGGTGGCTCACAAATATATATATTTTTTTTAAAGAAAGATGCAATCAAAAGTAAAAATAAGAAATAAAAGGTATCTAATCGACTTAATTCATTCATAAAGACCTGAGAAGATCTTCAAGCTCCTTGTGGTATCTGTAAGAAAACATTTGCAAGAAAACACCCAATTTTAAGAAATCAACATTTTCCATTCTGTACAAAATACATCTCCTTTGTAATAGATGGATTGCTCTGTTTCAAAACCAGTTTAATTCAGATCCAATTAAGTTCTTTCAAAAATTCTTTTTTTTCCTGTTTTTGATTTAATCTTTGGGTGTTTTTTTTTAAAAAATGGTAATAATATTTAAAACCTTTTTTGAATGTGTTGTTTGGTTACTACTACATTATTATTATTATTATTATTATTATTATTATTATTATTATTATTATTATTATTATTATTATTATT
>JAKJMR010017618.1:234518-246592 GCA_024449315.1 Daboia siamensis
ATAGGAAAATTCTTTCACCTAATATGATGTGTGAGGAGTGGGGGTTGCAAATTATGTTACAGTTCATATCTAGGCTTGGGAAAATTGAATTATGCTGGGAAGAGTAGTTATTATCGAAATGTTAATACAAGGAACAAAAGCATCAACCTTGCCATTTTCATCCTCAGTGGTACCTGACACTCCGTAAGCTCATTTTAAAAACAACAACAAAAAAACCCTCTTTAAGTTCATACATTTTTTTTTCCAAATTTCTCCATGACATATTTACTAACTCAGACCAACCATAACATTTTAAGGTACCATTTTCACATCTCTTATGACTCAAACTTTTTTCCATATTGCCTAGCCTTTTGCCACTCAATAGGGACTGTCAAAATCAAAGAATATTTTAAATGTTTTTTATTCATATTGGTGAAAACTTCACACTGGATGTTTTCAATGTTGGGTAGAACTATCCTGGGAAAATCTTCACACCACATGAAAACAGCATTTACAGAAATGATTGAAAAGTCCAAAGGTGAAAGAATTGGGGTTGTAGATCATTTCTTGGTGATTTCCCTCACTCCCAAGTTGCTAAAAGGCTCAACACATTGTATAGGGTTAGGTTTTACATTAAATTCATAATATAATTTCTCATTTAATATGAGAAAAAATGTTGGAAATGAAATTAAGAACTCTATTGGTGCAGGTGGGGGATTAAGAATGTCATGATGGTGGCCACGTTATTTATAAAAACTGTAGGGCTTCAGTCTTGGCATCACAACTATCATCTTGATATTTTTGCTCCATCCCAACTGAGAATATGCTCTGACAAAATGATTAATATGATGTATGGCAATGCTTCACAAACTTTTTCCTTCATTGCCAAAAACCACTTACCAGAAAATCTTACGAAACTTCAAGGACCACTCAAAGTTCCCTTCCATCAGCATTGGCATAACTTGAACAGTCACTGAATGAATGGTCATAACTCGAGGACTAATTGTATTGTAAAAACAGTACTATTGAATGATCTTTGTCATGTCAGCAAATTAACACTGGTAAAATAATTGATTTCCATTTTAATAAAAAAAAAGATTTATGAATATTCTATAGCCTAGGTGGTGTAGTGGTTAGAAAGCAGTATTGTAGGCTAACTCTGCCCACAGTCTAGAGTTTGATCCTGACTAGCTCAAAATTGTCTCAGACTTCCATCCTTCTGAAGTCAATAAAATGAGGACCCAGATTTTTGGAGGCAATATATAAATAATACCTGTACATTGTATACTGCCCAGAGAATGTTATAAAGCTCTATGGGGCAGTATATACTGTAAGTCTAAGTGCTATATGTGATTGCTATTTTAGCACACATAGCAATCTTTAAGTCAATTTAAATGTCCTGGGAGATAGATAATGGATTTGTTGTCTTTACCCAAAGAAAAGTATTTTTACTTAATTTTGGGCAATTTATCCAGATTTGAAAAGCATAGGTATATGGCATTAATCACAAATCACTCATATATTAGAAGGTAAAATCATGGGTCAAATGACACCCTGGTTTGTGTCTATAGAGATTCTCAATCATCCAAGTCATAGTTGTCCCAAAGGTGCTTTTTCAAAAGGCAACTGGACTTTTTAATTTTTCCTTGAATATGTTTCACTTCTCAATCAAAAATCTTCTTCAGTTCTAGCAGATTGGTGGGTAATGGAAGGACTGATATTCCTTGCAGTCATCTGGTCATTAACACTCTTTCTAAGAGTTGTTGAGGCCACTTGGAGGTTTATCTGTACCCTCAGGGTCACCTGAATAGTACAAATGGGTGTGGAAACTTCTTAGAACTGCTGAAAGGACTGTGTTGTAAACAGGAGATAGGTGGTATTGTATCCCTCCCTCTGTTTATCCCTCCTCCTCTGTTGAAAGAGGGCTGTTCAGTCTTAATGTAGATGGCCTCTTTGATCCTTCTTTCAAACCAGCAGTCCTCTCTGTCCAGAATGTGGACTTTGCTCTCTTCAAAACAGTGGCTTTGTCTTTTAAATGCAGATGGGCTGCTGAATCCTCCCCTGCTGGGTTTATGCCATATGTTTGTGAAGTGGTTGTTTGTTTCTCCAATGTACAGATCTACACATGTGTCACTGTACTGTAGTTGCATATATCACATTGCCCAGTTTGTGTCTGGATATTTTATCTTTAAGGTGAACAAGCTTCTGCCTTAGAGTATTCTTGGGTTTAAATTGTGTATGTTGTGTTGGGGAGAAATCCACCTGAGCCTTTCAGATATTCTTGCAATGTTGTATGGAATGACAACATTGCTTCATTGATTGTTCTCTTCTTTGTCTGTTATGGAGGAGTCCTGCTGGATATTTTTTTGGATTTGATGAAGGGCCAGTTGGGATAGTCACAGGTTCTGAGGGCTTCCTTGGTGTGTTTTAGTTCTTTTTCTTTTCCATCTTTGCTAGTAGGCAGACCTTCAGCTCAGCTCACCTTCAAATCACTCCCATTTTGTGCTCCAGTGGGTGATGAGACTCAAGATGTAAATATTGATCTCTATGTGTGGGTTTTCTGAGAACTTCAGTGTTGAGGCTCCTGCCTCAAGAGAGAAGACAGAAACCTCAACATTGTAGTTTACAGAAAACCCACATGCAGAGATCCTTGCTCCTCCAAAAGGGGACACGGGAATTTTCAGCCTACAGTCCAAAGGGGGAAGCTAAGTGAGAGGGTGTGAGGGCAAGCATAAGAAGAAGGAAAGGCTGCAATAAGTGAAGGAAGTGGGAAGTGATGTCTGCAGCATTTCAGCAATAAGAGGCCATAAGCTAGGCTGACATCCAGATGCCAGGATCCACAATCACAGTAAGTGTCCCAAATCTGCTTGATCCCTGCTTGGCACTTGGCTGGAGAGCTCAGCTTGATGCTCAGCAGTAAACCCGCTTAGAGTTCAGGCTGAAGCTTGGCAGCGACTTTGCTCTACAACTCGATTTTCATAAGGAGACGCCAAGCTGTACAAAATGCCCAATGTGAGTAAGACATTCTGAAGGGAGGCAAGGTCTGTACAATATATGACTTTAATTTGTAAGAATTTAAAGAGAAAGCAAGTTATGAAGTGAGCTAAAGCCTTGGCTACAAGTTAAAGCCTTGGTTACATTGATAGGCCAGCTCATCAGAATCTGGAGGTGACGTTAACCTGGTCTGGTCAGGGCAAAGGTCTTGTACTGAGGAAAATGTGGAAGTAATAAAGTGTTGTGTAAAGCTTTTGTCAAACTAGACATAGTCAAAAAAAGTCCCAATAGAAGTAGTAGTAGTAGTAGTAATAGTAGTAGTAGTAGACTTTATTGTCATTTCAACAATATACAGTACAGTACACAGTGAAATGAAACAACGTTTCCCCAGGACCAAGGTGCTACATCAGATGACACAAATCAAAAAAGAACAGAACACAACTACACATAACTCTAAACTAAAAACTTTTAAAAAAACTACAAATACAAGTATTTATATTTCCAGTTTCTTCGTGTTGAGAATTCTAATGCCTTGTAGGAAGAAACTGTTACACAATCTGGATGTCCAAGCCCTAATGCTCCTGTACCTCTTTCCAGATGGCAAAAGAGTAAAAAGTGTGTATGAGGGGTGTGTGTAATCAGCTGCAATGTTTCTGGCTTTACAGATGCAACGTGTGATGTAAATATCCATGACAGAGGGAAGAGTAACCCCAATGATCTTCTCTGCCATCCTCACTATTCGCTGTAGGGTTTTGTGATCTGAAACGATGCAGTTTCCAAACCAGGCAGTAATGCAACTGCTCAGGATGCTCTCAATAGTCCCTCTGTTGAAGATTGTGAGGATGTGTGGTGGAAGCTGTGACTTCCTCAGTTTCCTCAGAAAGTAAAGACGCTGGTGGGCTTTCCTTGTTATGGAACAGGTGTTGAGGGACCAAGTGAGATTCTCCACCAAGTGAACACCAAGAAATTTGGTGCTCCTTATAATCTCCACGAAGCAGTCATCAATGTTCAGTGGAGAGAGGTCATATTTTGTCCTTCTGAAGTCAACAACCATCTCTTTTGTTTTTTCTACATTCAGAGACAGGTTGTTGGCTTTGCACCAGTCTGTTAGCTTCTCCACCTCCTCCCTATATGCTGACTCATCGTTCTTGCTGATGAGATCAACCACGGTCATGTCATCAGCAAACTTAATGATGTGGTTCAAACTGTGCATTGCTACACAGTCATGTGTCAGCAAGGTGAACAACAGGGGACTGAGCACACAGCCCTGAGGGGCCCCAGTGTTCAGTATGATGGTGTTAGAAATGTTATTCACGATCCAGACTGACTGAGGTCTTCCAGTCAAAAAGTCCAGGATTCAGTTACAGAGGGAGCTGTTTTGGATCTGGAGTTTAACTAAGATGTATTTAATGACTGGGGGATTATTAAAAATGCTTGAGGCTGTTTTTTTCCCGCTTTGCCTTAATTTGTTAGCTTTTTATTCATTTTGTATTTTTAAATTAAAACATGAGCAGCTTAAGGGGGAGTTTTGTTACTGCCATGTAACACAATGAGCTATAAAGTCCAATATATCTGGAGATCTGGAGATTTTTGAAATCACCTTTCCAAAATAGACCTGCCCATTCTAGGAAAATAGAGAATGCCTGATAAAAATCACTTCCTACCAAGAATGTCCCAGAAGCAGGTCCATTCTTTGAGAGTTTTACCTCTTTGACACTGCTTGACACCCCCCCCCCCAAAAAAACAAGAACAGCCCTGCTCTTATTGCCTCTGAAACCCTCATGAAGACTTAGTGGTTTAGGAGGGTCATCAGAGACTGATCAACACTGATGCCAAATGGGTGCTGTTATTCTTAAAATATTTTATTAATATTTGAGTTTGTTTCAACATCTGCCCATCTTCACTGAGGCACAGATTGATTTATCGATCAGTACAGAGGCTGACCTCTTCATGGATTACTGCCTTGTCGTGGTGAAGGGGCTTGCGTAATTCAATGAAGCTATGAGCTATGCCGTGCAGGGCCATCCAAGACGGACAGGTCATAGCAGAGAGTTCTGACAAAATGTGATCCACTGGAGAAGGAAATGGCAAACCACTCCAGTATCTTTGCCATGAAAACCCTATGGACAGTACCAAAAGCCAAAACGATATGACGCTGGAAGATGAGCCCCTCAGGTTGGAAGGCGTCCAATATGCTACTAGGGAAGAGCAGAGGGCTAGTACTAGTAGCGCCAGAAAGAATGAAGCGACTGGGCCAAAGCCGAAAGGACGCTCAGCTGTGGATCTGTCTGGTGGTGAAAGGAAAGTCCAATGCTGTAAAGATTTTTTCTCCATAGGAACCTGGAATATAAGATCCATGAATCAAGGAAAACTGGACGTGGTCAAACAAGAGATAACAAGACTGAACATTGACATCTTAGGTATCAGCGAACTAAAATGGACAGGAATGGGTGAATTTAATTCAGATGACCATCAGGTATACTACTGCAGGCAAGAATCCCTCAGAAGAAATAGAGTAGCCTTCATAGTCAATAAAAGAGTAGGAAAAGCAATACTGGGATACAATCCTCAAAATGACAGAATGATCTAGTTTGAATCCCAGGCAAACCATTCAACATCACAGTAGTACAAGTCTATGCCTCAACCACAAGTGCTGAAGAGGATGAAATTGACGGGTTCTATGAAGCCCTACAGCACCTTATAGAACTAACACCAAAAAATGATGTTCTTATCATTATGGGGGATTGGAATGCTAAAGTAGGAAGCCAAAAGATAACCGGAATAACAGGCAAGTTTGGCCTTGGAGTACAAAATAAAGCAGGGCACAGGCTGATAGAATTCTGTCAAGAGAATACGATGGTCATAGCAAACACTCTTTTCCAACAACCCAAGAGACAGCTCTACACATGGACATCACCAGATGGTCAACACAGAAATCAGATGACTATATGCTCTGCAGCCAAAGATGGAGAAGCTCTATACAATCAGTAAAAACAAGACCAGGAGCTGACTGTAGCTCAGACCATGAGCTTCTCCTTGCAAAGTTTAGGCTTAAACTGAAGAAAGTAGGGAAAAGCACTAGGCCACTCAGGTATGAATTAAATCATATCCCTGTTGAATATACAGTAGAGGTGACAAATAGATTTAAGGAATTAGATCTGATAGACAGAGTGCCTGAAGAACTATGGACAGAGGTTCGCGACATTGTACAAGAGGTAGCAACCAAAACCATCCCAAAGAAAAAGAAATGTAAGAAAGCAAAATGGTTGTCTGAGGAAGCTTTGCAAATAGGTGAGGAAAGGAGGGAAGTGAAAGGCAAGGAAGAAAAAGAAAGATACGCCCAATTGAATGCAGAATTCTAGAGAATAGCTAGAAGAGATAAGAATGCCTTCTTAAATGAACAGTGCAAAGAAATAGAAGAAAACAATAGAATAGGGAGGACCAGAGATCTTTTCAAGAAAATTGGAGAGATGAAGGGAACGTTTCATGCAAAACTGGGCATGATAAAGGACCAAAATGGCAGGGACCTAACAGAGGCAGAAGAGATTAAGAAGAGGTGGCAAAATTACACAGAAGAACTATACAAGAATGAGCTTAACATCCCTGAAAATCACAATGAGGTGGTCACTGACCTCGAGCCAGACATCCTAGAATGTGAAGTGAAGTGGGCCTTAGAAAAGCTGAGCAACAACAAAGCTAGTGGAAGTGACAGTATTCCAGCTGAGCTATTCGAAATCTTAAAAGACGATGCAGTAAAAGTGCTACACTAAATTTCCCAGCAAATTTCGAAAACTCAACAGTGGCCACAGGATTGGAAAAGATCAGTTTACATTCCAATTCCAAAGAAAGGCAGTGCCAAAGAATGTTCAAACTATCGCACCATTGCACTCATTTCTCATGCTAGTAAATTCATGCTTAAAATCCTAAAAGCTAGACTTCAGCAGTATGTGGATCGAGAACTACCAGAAGTACAGGCAGGATTTTGAAGAGGCAGAGGAAGTAGAGATCAAATTGCCAACATACGCTGAATCATGGATAAAGCTAGGGAGTTCCAGAAAAACATCTACTTCTGCTTCATTGACTATGCTAAAGCTTTGATTGTGTGGATCATAACAAACTGTGGCAAGTTCTTAAAGAGATGGGAGTACCAGACCATCTTATTTGTCCCTTGAGAAACCTATTTGCGGGCCAAGAAGCAACAGTGAGAACTGGACACGGAACCACTGATTGGTTCAAAATTGGGAAAGGAGTCTGACAAGCTGTATACTGTCGCCCTGCCTATTTATCTTATATGCAGAGCACATCATGAGAAAGGCAGGGCTAGATGAATCAAAAGTTGGAATTAAGATTGCCAGAAGAAATATCAACAACCTTAGATACACAGATGATACCACTCTAATGGCAGAAAGTGAAGAAGAACTAAAGAGCCTCTTATTGCGGGTGAAGAAGGAGAGTACAAAACTTGGGTTGAAACTTAACATTAAGAAAACCAAGGTCATGGCATCCGGCCCTCTCAATTCCTGGCAAATAGATGGGGAAGAAATGGAGGTAGTGACAGATTTTATTTTCCTGGGCTCCAAGATCAATGCAGATGGGGACTGTAGCCAAGAAATTAAAAGACGCTTGCTCCTCGGGAGGAAAGCCATGGCAAATCTAGACAGCACACTAAAAAGCAGAGACATCACCCTGTCAACAAAAGTGTGTATAGTCAAGGCTATGGTCTTCCCAGTTGCAATGTATGGCGGTGAAAGTTGGACCATAAGAAAGGCTGAGCGCCAAAGAATTGAAGCCTTTGAACTCTGGTGCTGGAGAAGACTCCTGTGAGTCCCTTGGACTGCAAGGCATTCAAACTGGTCAGTCCTAGAGGAGATCAACCCTGACTGCTCTTTAGAAGGCCAGATCCTGAAGCTAAAACTGAAATACTTTGGCCACCTAATGAGAAGGAAGGACTCACTGGAGAAGAGCCTAATGCTGGGAAAGATCGAGGGCAATAGAAGAAGGGGACGACAAAGAATGAGGTGGCTGGATGGAGTCACTGAAGCAGTAGGTGTGAGCTTAAATGAACTCCAGAAGATGGTAGAGGACAGGAAGGCCTGGAGGAATGTTGTCCATAGGGTCGCGATGGGTCGGACATGACTTAGCAGCTAACAACAACAACAGAGGCTGAAGAAGGGAGAGTTTAAGGTCCCTCTTTACAGATTTATGCAAATTATAATGCACATAATTTAGCTTCTGATGTATTGATTGACAGAGCATAGGTGTGCTAACGTGCATGGTAATGAAGTGAGATAGGGAGGTAAAAGTTCAAATAGAATGGCACACATAAGTTAAAATAAGAATAAAAGAAAATCTGTCAGAAGTTGGCAATTTCTCAATTTCTTAAAAAAGCTTTAAGTTCCTGGAGCAGTTTGTTATTCCCCAGATGACCTAGTTAAAATTCTTCCTGGTTAATACTTTCACTATCTTGTTACTACTTGCAACATTCCCCCCACCTGAGTGTTCCTTGTGTCTAATCGATTTATAGCTCAGTTAGCAATTTGATTTCACTGGAAGTCATGTTTGGATAAGGGTTTTTTTTTATTTTTATTTTTGTATCTGACCACTTTACCAAATTTTTACTTTGGTATATTGCAGAATGTGTTATGGTACCACAGTGCCCATGGGATTACTTGTTACACTCCATGGAAGTGGAAGTTGAAATTTAAAGAAGCAGGACAAGAAGAGTATTTATGCTTTTTGACTTTTGTGTTGGAGAAGACTTTGGTGTTGGAGAAGATGCCTGAGAATATTATAGACAGCGAAGAAAGCAAATGGATGGATCTCTGAACAAATCAACCCAATTTTTTTAAAAAAAATATTTTATTTTATTTTATTTTATCTTTTTATTTTATTTTATTTTATCTTTTTATTTTATTTTATTTATTTTATTTCATTTTAATTAATTAATTTTATTTTATTTTATATTAATAAATTTCTATGCCACCCATCAGTGTCACTCCCTACAAGGTGACTCTGGGCGGATTTCTCTTTAGAACCACAAATAACTAAGCAGAAATTGCCATGTTTGGGACATATCATGTGAAAACTAGCTCTCTGGGAAAATTTCTAATTTTGGGAGACGTGGAAGGAAAAAGAAGAGGATAACTAGCAGCAAGGTAGATGCACTCAGTTATAGTGGTGATAAAGTTGAAAGGACAAGTTAGGGATAGATCAATATGGAGAAAATATATGTTGCTGTGCTAGCAGCTGAATGTCTTGGCACATAATTAAAAAAATCATTTTGCATACTATACCTTAACAGGAGTATAGGAACTGATGAGGAATCACATGGTTTCTTCTGGTTACTAGACCAGAGAACAAGGGTTATCCATTCTCACAACAAGCCTTTTGTTTTCATGGTATTCAATCAGATGCTGACAGAGACCTTACAAGTGAGACACAAGAATAATAATCTTCTTCCTTCTCCATCCCAGCAATAGGTGTTCAGAAATTTTGCAGCTCTTCAAGGTAGACAACATACAGTAGTTTCACTGTGACTGACAGACATTCACATCAAAAGTTCCTGTAGAACTTCCAAATGCATTTCTATCAGGACAACAAAAAAACCTTCTGGGGAGTCACTCCCAAATGACAGAACTTTCTGCCTTGCAAAGCTAAACTGGTTTGCTAGTCTATGTTATTTTATTTTAGCCCATTGGTTGGGATTTTCTTATTTAAGGAAGGCTTGTGTTTCATAAGGAGAATATTATTTATTTCTGTATATTATCTGCAAACATTGAGCATCCCCTCCTTATTTCAAAGGATATGTTTTTTGAATTAGTTTTAATTGTTCTCATCCATCCTCAATAGTTTGTAAAAAAAAAGTTATGTTGATAAAAATAGGTTATCCTTCCCCCATGTATTCTCATTTTTATATTGATTTGTTAGTTTGTTCAAATGATATTGCTACCTATCTTGCAGAAGCAACTCAACATTTTGATGCAAATGGTTTGACAGCATCAAAAATCTGTCTCAATCCTTGGGACATTATAGGCAGAAAATTGTTGCATGCTGAAGGAGTCCATGATCAATTCAGATCCATAAACTCTGATCCATAAATTAGTAATCCCTTGTAGAGAGGATGTGAGCAAATGACAGAATCATAAGGAGCAGGTTCCATATTATTGATCACTGTTTCAGATGGATTCTTTCAAAGTAATAAAACAAATTGGCCAAAAAATGTAAGTTCAAGAATTATCTCATGATTAAGAGTTCTTGTATATAACCTGATATACTGAGCTATTGATTTCAATGGACTAAAAGAGTAGGAGGAGAATAAAAATGACATTGATGCAGCTCAAATTGGAATGAGATAGATAGATTCAAGATAGGGACCAATAAGAAGGAAGCTTGGACCAATAAAGGAGAATATTTGTAGCTCAGGGTTGAAATGAGGGTAGCTGGTGCTCTCTGAGCTTGGTTGTTCTCTTGTATACGTTTCATTAGCCAAACTAAGTAACATCATCAGTGTTAGCGTTAGACTGATGATATCACCTAACTTGAGAAATAAAATATCTGCAAGCAAACAACTAAGCTCAAACAGTACCAAGGACCTCCCGAGAACCTTGTGTTTTACTAGAACTTAAAAATTAACTATATTAAACATATAGCCATATTTTTAAGAATACACAAAAGTTAATTCTTTGTTTAATGTTTCTAGGCTGTCTCACACCTTCTATAGTTTCTAAACCCAGACAAGGTCAACTGGGGGAGACAAAACCTTTATTAGAACATATCAATTTTTGCAAGACAACAATTGGAGCAGGTTTTTGAATTCTCCAGAATATTTCATCAGACAGGTCTGGAAATATTCAGATCAATGTTTATCATGTCATTTAAGGGAGAGAGGCTGTCACTAGGCTTCCTTCAATCCTCACTAGAGGTTTCAATGCTCTTAAAATAATATTATATTATTGGATCTCTCTGCATCTTCAAAAGTTTTGCTAAATGTTGGAGGGAGTCAGCATTTCCAGTAAGATGAGACTCGCCTCCTCTTTTTCTAGCAAGTAAAAGACATTATAAACCTGACATTTGATTTCTCTTTGCCTTCTTTTGTTAATAGACATCTTGCCAATTGACCCTTGGGGAGATTATGCAATTACAAAAAGCCACACTCAGCAATTGTATCAATTCCTCTCTAGAAGAAATGGGAAGCAAAAATTAAATGCAACTGTATGTGTGTGAGAGTAATATAGATGCAATCTTATTGATTCAATGCATGCAGATCAATGCTTACAGCATTATAATCTCCATTTCCTGTTGTGTATCAGTTACTACACACAAAGACACATAGCCACGCACACAATCACAGCCATATGCATATGAAAATGAGTGAGAACCAATATGATATAAGGTGTAGACTAGGAATGAGGACCCTAGTTCTAATCCTCTCTTCAACAGGGAAACTGGCTACCTGACTTTGGGCTAGTCACTCTCTGTCCATTCTGAACTGGAGGATGAGAGATGTCTACAGGTAGTCCTTGATTTATAACCATTCATTTAATGATCATTCAAAGTTACAATGGCATTGGAAAAAGTGACTTACAACTTGGTTCTGCATTTAACAACCGTTGCAGCATCCGATTATGTTCCTGCGATCAGAATTCAAGGACTTGGCAAGAGGCATGTATTTACCACAGCTGTTGAAATTCTGGGATCACGTAATTGCCATTGGTGACTTTCCCAGCTGACTTCGGACCAGCAAAGTCAATGGGAGAAGCTGGATTCACTTAACAACAGCACAAGTCACTTAACAACATCAGTATTTCACTTAACAAGTCTGGCCAAAAAGAAAGATGGTAAAATCAGGTACAACTCACTTTACAACTGCCTTAGTAACAATGGAAATTCTGCTCACCATTTTGGGCATACGTTTAGGACTAACTGAATTTACCAACATAGGCTGGACCAGTCTGGCAGATTACTGTCCATATACTTCAATGAAAAGGCCTCCATTCTGTGGTGAATTGATTCAGGCCGATTATGAGATCTTTCTGGCTTGGACATGCCCACACATTCCTTTCCTTTCCTTTCCTTTCCTTTCCTTTCCTTTCCTTTCCTTT
>JAKJMR010017618.1:254145-268505 GCA_024449315.1 Daboia siamensis
TTCCTTCCTTCCTTCCTTCCTTCCTTCCTTCCTTCCTTCCTTCCTTCTTTTATATAAATCATGGAAATAACTGGAAGTCAGTTCTTTGGAGAAACTGATTGTTACTTTAACAACTCAAGAGTCTATGGCAGACATGTCAAACACAAAGCCCGGGGGCCAGATCCGGCCCACAAAGTGGTTTCATGTGGCCCATGAAGCCATCCTGGAAACAGTAAGGGAATGGCCCCCACTGCCTTGGCCCTGGCCCAGAGACCCTCCTTCTGCCACAGACCCTCAGATCTCTCCCACTCCTGCCCAGGCCCCCATAGGCCCCCTTGATGCAAACAATGTAGAGTTGGCCATGCCCACCCAGTAAGCCATACGCACTCTAGCCATGCCCACCCAGTAGGCCACGCCCACCCAGTCCATAACCACCCGGCCCCCTGAGGGCAACCGCAATGCTGATGTGGCCCTCAATGAAATTGAGTTTGACACCCCTGGTCTATGGAGATTCTCAGTCATCCAGGTCATATTTGTTCCAAAGATGCTTTTTCATGAGGCAACTGGACTTTGTTTTTGTTGTTTGACATTTCACTTCTCATTTAACAACACAAGCCAAATTGTTCCAATAAACAAGATCGGGAGAAGGGCGGTATATAAATTTAATAAAAAAAAAACAAACAAAAAACATGGGACAATATTTTTTTTTGAGGATCAGAAAAATGAATTATATTTCTTCAGGTCCTTCAGCATGGGATCAGATCAAGGACATCCACCAGTGCTGTGGTCATACCACTAGATCAGGAGTCCCCAATTCCTGGGCTGTGGACCACTACCAGGCCAGGGACCATTGGAAATGAGTCCACCACAGTGGCTGGTGAGCATGCAAAACTTCATTTGCACATGGGCAGAATTTAGTTTGCACACGTGAACTATTTCCGCCTGTTGCTGCCCAAACCTCCAAAGCCTCTACTATTGCCACTAGGCTGTGTAATCAAAAAGATTGGGGACTCCTGCACAATCTTGTCTTGTGGCAATAAAGGTGAAGTTCAGGCAGACTGAAGATTTGGAATACAAATGTAGAATCACACTCTTATTTTTTCCCATTCTTGATAGAATTTTGATGCTTGGGATTCCAATTAACATTTTTCCCCAAGACTCTGCTCTCCCATTTCTTTGTTTCCTTTTCCCTTTATATTTCATGATTGCTTTTGCAGGAATTGGCAATTAAATTATCTGGGCCCCAAAGAAAGTTTAGTCTGGTTAAATATTGAATTTATTCAGAGGCTAAGAATATTTAAGGCTTTAAAAACCCTTAATTAAAGTCTTTATTTTATTCTCTAACACAATGCATTATTAGCATTCCATTGACTTCTAGGACATTTCCAAAATGAATCTTAACTCAAAATTGCTGTATATTTTGCCCTTTCCCATTATTCTGCATTCTTTGTGAGGATTGTAACCAGCTCAGTGATACGATGGAGTTCTGAGCATTCACATGAATTTCCAGTAAGTCACAGAATTATGTATGATTTGTCCTTGTAGCTGAAGCTTGGGGGAATTCACTGGTCTCCCTCAGTAGCAAAAAAATTCTCCTTAATTGTAATGGATCCATATAGAACGATTTAGGACCAACCTTGTCATTTTCATTTTTAACACATTATTTTTGAGGAAACAAGAATGAACAATTATGTGCTGGGAAGAAAAAAAAATAATCTCACTAATGGAGCTGTTAGATGAGAGCAAAAGAATCCATCTATTGTTTTCAGTTTTTGCGCTTAATTGCATTTGCTTCTCTCTCAGTTTCTGATTCCTCAGCTGGATTAGAATGAAAGCACCAAAATGAAACTAAAATGGAAATCAAATCTTGGCAACCTGCATTTCTTAGTTCTGCCCTTAAGAAGAGCTCACTAGCAAAAAGCTCCTTAAGCTCTCTGATTTATCAACCCCGCGAGCCACAAAGCTGAGTGTAAATCAAGCTATTAGCATTATTGATGGAAGGCGCCCTCATAAATAAAGGTAGCAAATTTATGCAGCTTTATAGCTTCAGGGAACTTCTTTTCTTTCTCCCCCACTTTTCTGCTTGACATGTCTAATTTGCACTTAAGTGATTGAGCCTTTTGAAAAAGGAGTTATGGGCATTGTACAAGATGGTTGGAAATAACTGTTGACTTTCTCCATTGTGCCCATTCACTAATAGACAGCCAGAGCCCATCAATCACAGTTTAGCTTGTGCTGTCCATGCAATCCTTAAACTCAATTGATTTCCATTTGATAAAAATATGAAATATCCAGTCCAACAAGGGTGAAGAATCTGAGCCCAGGCTATCTTGCCATGTATAATTGTGTATGTCTAGTCTAACAAAAGAAGGGACACGGTGGCTCAGTGGGTTAGGATGCTGAGCTTGTCGATCTGAAGGTCGGCAGTTTGGCGGGTTGAATCCCGAGTGCCGCGTAACAGAGTGAGCATCTGTTACTCGTCCCAGCTTCTGCCAACCTAGCAGTTCGAAAGCACGTAAAAATGCAAGTAGAAAAATAGGGACCACTACGGTGGGAAGGTAACAGCGTTCCGTGCGCCTTTGGCATCTAGTCATGCTGGCCACATGACCACGGAGACGTCCTCGGACAAGCGCTGGCTCTTCGGCTTTGAAACGGAGATGAGCACCGGCCCCTAGAGTCGGAAACGACTAGCACGCATGTGCGGGGGAACCTTTACCTTTACCTTTAGTCTAACAAAAAGAAGGAGTAGGGGTGACATGATAGCAGTGTTCCAATATATGAGGGCTTCCACAAAGAAGAGGGAAAGCAGAAAGTACCTGAGGGCAGGACAAGAAGCAATGGATGGATACTAATCAAAGAGAGAAGCAACTTAAATTACAGAGACTGTTAGAACAATTAATCAGTGGAACAACTTGTCTCCAGAAGTTGTGAATGCTCCAGCACTGGAGTTTTTAAAGAAGAGATTGGACAAATATTCATCAGAAATGATATAGATTTTTCTGCTTGAGCAGGGGATTGGACTAGAAGAACCGCGAGGTCCTTTCCAACTATGTTATTCTGTTATTCTTTCTTCCTCCTGCCTCAACTCTTGTTATCTTCTTTTTCCTCAATGAATTGGAACAGAATTGGCAGAAATAGCATGGCACCAGTGGCAGGATTCAAATATGTGAACAACCAGTTCTCTGTGTGGATGCCACTTCTGGAAGACCATTCTGGGCCTGGGCACCAAAAAATTAGCTACCTGTTCCGCCAGAGTTGTGTGAACCAGCTGAATCCCACCACTGCATGGAACTCTTTTTGTATGTGTATTTTCTTTTTATGTTCAGACTTGCTGCACAATTACACCATGGAGTGCTTCAGATTTGATTTCAGAATGATATTTTCATTGTGATTGTTTTTAAAGCAGTTGCTTCTTTTCCTAGATCACATGGCAACTTCAAAAGACAAATATCTTGATTGTGAAAAAAGTTAGAGATTAAAACTATGTTCAAAAATGTATGAATGTTCCACAACATCTTTAAGGAAATGGGTCAAAAGTGCTTCGTATCTTTATTGTAGAATAAAGCCATGCTCCAGCCCAGCAGCTTGATTTCTTGCAGACCTATTGTAGCTTGTGCTAGAAGGACAACCAGCAACCCCAGCACTGCACGTTGGTCCTTAAAGTCTTGGAGATAGGAGCAAATCCTTTTTGAAATTTATTTATTTATTTATTTATTTATTTATTTATTTATTTATTTATTTATTTATTTATTTTATTGGATTTGTATACCGCCCAATTCCCGTAGGACTCAGGGCGGTTTACAGGGCAGTTAAAACCATGAATACAAAAAATTAAAAACAATTAAAATAATTAAATTAAATTCAAGCCCCAAGAGTAAATCTAAAACCCAGTTAAATTAACAACCCCAAAGTCTGGACCAAACAGATCAAAGAGCCAAGGTTTCAGGTCCCAGAGAAATGAGCAAAGGTCGGGGGCAGTCCTATGTTCTGCAGGTAGTTGGTTCCATAGGGCAGGCGCACCCACAGAGAACGCCCTTCCCCTGGGAATAACCCGCCGGCATTCATTAACCGGCAGTACCCTGAGAAGGCCCTCCCTGTGGGGGCGCACAGGATGATGGGAAGATGATGCTGGCAGCAGGTGTTCCCTTAGATAGTCTGGACCCAAGCCATTTAGGGCTTTATAGGTCATTACCAGCACCTTGAATCTCACCCGGAGGGCAACCGGAAGCCAATGTAGTTCACGGAGAAGAGGTGTTACACGGAAGTATCGGAAAGCTCCCATCAAAACTCGCGCGGCTGAATTCTGCACCAGTTGAAGCCTTCGGGTGGTCCTCAAGGGCAGCCCCATGTAGAAGGCATTGCAGTAGTCTAACCGGGAGGTCAAGAGCGCATGAGTGACTGTACGTAGAGCATCTCGGTCCAGATAGGGACACAACTGGCGCACCAGGCGAATCTGGGCAAAAGCCCCCCTGGTCATGATTCCTATATGATCTTCCAAACTGAGCCGTGAATCCAGGAGGACGCCCAAGTTGTGAGCCCTATCAACGGGGGGTAATACCTCATCCCCTATTGTTAATGATGGAGAAGGCTGGTCAGCCCGAGATGCTGGTATGAACAGCCACTCAGTCTTGTCAGGATTGAGACAAAGCCTGTTTCTCCCCATCCAAACCCGAACCGCCTCCAGTCAATGGGACATCATGGTGAGAGCATCACTGGGTTGGGTTGGGGTGAAAAGAAAAAGTTGGGTATCATCAGCATACTGGTGATACCCCACCCCAAAACCACAAATGAGCTCACCCAGTGGCTTCATGTAGATGTTGAACAGGAGGGGAGAGAGGACCAACCCCTAGGGATTCCACAAACAAGAAATCTCGGGGTGGACCTCTGTCCTCCCATCAACACTGACTGCGAGTGGCCCAGGAGGTAGGAGGAGAACCACTGTAAAACAGTGCCTCCCACTCCCAGCCCAGTGCCTCCCAGTGTTCTTAATGTAATTGTTCTCATGTAACAAAAGATAGAAATAAAATTCCTGGAGCAAGCAGAGTTGGACATATTAATGTCAGGAAGCTAAAAATCTCAATCCTATCCTAACAGCTAGATTAAAAGTAGACAATCAAAACTTGTAGATATATGTTAAAATATAAGAAATCCAAATTATCAGCTTCATCTATAATGCTTCATATTTGTTCACATATTATTACCTCAACAACCTTTGCCACAAATGGAAAATTGGAGACAGGATAGTAGTTAACAGAATAACAGATCAACAGAATAACAGAGTTGGAAGGGACCACAAGCAGGAGACCCTATACCATTCCAGCAAGTGGTGATCCAGTCTCTTCTGAAAAGCCTCCAGTGGTGAAGCACCCACAATTTTTGAATGCAAGCCGCTCCACTGGTTAATTGTTCTCACTGTCAGGAAGTTTCTCCTTAATTCCAGGTTGCTTCTCCCCTTGGTTAGTTTTCATCCATTGCTTCTTATCCTGCCTTCAGGTGCTTTGGAGAATAGGTTGACCCCTTCTTCTTTGTGGCAGCCCCTCAAATATTGGAACACTGTTATCGTGTCGTCCTTAGTTCTTCTTTTCACTAGACTAGACAAACCCAATGCCTGCAATCATTCTTCATACATTTTAGCCTCCAGTCCTGACATCCAGTCTGAAATTCCAGTCTGATGAAAATACAGCATAAAAAGTTGTTGGAATAGGTTTTATGTTGCAGCTGGATACAAATAAAGCAAGGCTCATTGAACCAAGTGAATTAAATCAATGCTGTGGTCATTAAGTGAATCCATTAATTTGAATGGATTTCTCTCTCTTTTTGCCTGTTTCTTGCAAAAAAACATTGTTAATCACTGTCATGTGATCATGGGATGCCATGAATGGTCATAAAATTGACCTGCCTGACATGCAGTTGTATGCAGGGTGCATATATAACCATTTACAGCAGGGGTGTCAAACTGGCTCGCGGGCCAGTTACATCATATGGAGACCGTGCCTACCCCAGTTCCAGCAATGCAAAAAAAGTCATAATACTTTGTAACATGTCATGTGATGCGGCATGATTTATAGTGTCCGGGGATGCTTTGCATAAAACATATAATCATTAAGTGAGAACTTTATTACAACAGCATGTTGCCATTCCCTACCAAACATTTTAAATGGAGACGAGATACAGAGATTTTTCTATTTCTATACCTGATTAGGACAGACCTGTTGTAAGCCCTCTTTTCTAAAAAACTAACTATGAGCAAGGCTGCCAGCTTCAATCATTGATGTTCCTCTTTTCTTTTCCCCATTAAGAGTGCCTTGTCCCCAAACTGAGATCAAGGCAGAAGCTAGCCTAGCTCCTATTACCATTGTAGCATGTGCTGTTCTTGTTCTGTTGTATTTTGGCTACCCTAAATTTTAATTGCAATGGAGAACAGTTTTGAAAAGGTTTCTTTTCCCTCTCGTCTCTTGCCAGAACCTTTCCTTCATCTTTAATCAGGAAAATGGCACCTGTGTGCAAAAGCCTGCCAGCTTCCATCAGTGCAAAGCAAAGCTGTACTATAAATACTTGATAAAGAGCCAAAGCATAGGAATCAAGCAAATGATGGAAGAACCAGCCAGGGTGCTCTCTCACCACTGCCAGTTTCTGCAAAATGGACTGTGAATGCCAAATGCTCAGCAAGATGCCTCCAAACTAGGGGAATTTGGCTCACCAAATTTATCCTTTTACTGCATTTAGGGAATTATTTTACCAGTGACTACCCATTCCCAAACAGCACTAGGTGGCCTGCAATATAAATTTATAAACGGGAAAAAATCCATAAACAAAAGCATTTTAAATCAGCTACATGCCACCCCTGACATCTAGAAAATAAGAAACTCCCTTGTGTTGAGCTTTGCTTCGGTGACTGCATGACACATAATCTCTGTGTAGTTTTCTTGGTAAAATACAGAAATGGTTGGTTACCTCCTTTTTCTGGAAGCTTTTTTCAACTTTTGCAGACATCATGGACATGGAGATAGTCTCCTATCTGGATGCAAGTTTGGAGGAGGAAGATAAGCCAGGTCCTGGCACCTCAGGGGAAGTGAGTATACAGGGGTCCAAGGACACATGGGCCAGGGAGTGGAGGGTTCAAGCTTGATGGAACAGCCACAATTGCAGCAGATTAGCCTGGAGGCTTCAGGAGAAGAACAGCAGCAGCTCTGTGCAGTCAGCAAGGATAAGCAGGTAGAGTTCATACTTTTCCCCAATCCAAAGACACACAGGGCAGAGAGGCGGCAGAGACACAACACCAGTTATCCAGGTTACTCGCAAAGAGACAGTCCCACTCATCATTAGGGACCATTCCAGAATTGCCTATTTAATCCCACCCAAAGAAATGGGCACTGCTGGAACAAAGATGCCCCACTGAGAACTTGTGGGTTGGGCTGTAAGGGAATAAAAGGTGCTGAAGATCATTTGGGCCTCTGCTGTGTCAGGTTCTACAAAGAAAAGTGAGAGAGGCACAGAACAGAAATAACTGTTGCTTTGATGTAAAAGAAATGTATCACCTTTCCATGAAAATAGATTTGCCACTACATTCACTTTATCAGCAAATGGTATCTGCTTGGATCCAACTTTCTTTGGACTAAAGATTTATGCTTAAAAAAAAGTGACAGTTTTTTTGGAGGAGAACAGATGTTTCTGGGAATGAGATACAGGAAAAGAGTTAGATGTGTAAAATATATGTCTTTAGGGAAATACCTATTTTAAAAAGCCACCCTATCTTTGAAAGTTGTTTATACAAAGAAACAGTTACATAATCCGTTGAACTTTAGATAAAATTGCATTAAAAAAACCTGATTTTGGGGGGTGGGTGGGGTGGAATTTAGGTAACAAAAAAAAAAAAACAAGTATAATTGAGAATTTTTGTCTGGCATTTTTTTAAAAAAAATAATCTGGAGATTTCTATTGAAGCTCCATAGGTTGGAGAAAGTTGCTAATGAAAATATGTTTTAAATAAAGGTTTAAATTATAGGAATATTGGATTGCTAACTCAAACAATAAAACTGAACTGGGTTTATAAGGATTCACAAATAGGTAGCATGTTGCAAATTATCATAGAAATATAGGATCCAATCTGGATCACTCAGAAGTTATGTCTTCTGAACTTTTGGACTCCTGCTGGAGCCCATCCTCAGGGAACTTCTCTCTCACCAGAATGTGTGCTTAGGGCTATATGTACCATTTGTGTCATGCCTGATTATATGTGTGTACACACAGAATAGCCCAAAACACACATTCTGCCAAAAAGAATTTCCCTGAGGTGGATCTCCAGCAGGAGTCCAAATGCCCAGAAATAACATCTATGGTCCTGATGACTGACTCAGATTGGATCCTGCAACATTATCCTGGGACATGTATATTTGCCTTCATTCATGTCATAGAAATCCCCACACAGAGGGGATTGTTTAGAATATTTCTCTAAACAGCTCTTCAGTGTTTATTTTTTTATATTCTATCCAACTCTCAAAAGACACTGGGTAGCTCACAACCCAAACAGAAAAACGAGAAGAAATGATAAAAATAAATGTATACATCCAGAAGACTGAAAATCTTGCCAAGAAAACTGAAGGGATTAATCCATACAGTTGCCAGGGGTCAATGTTGATTCCAAGTTATAAAATAAATATATGTTTTAAAAACATTCAGGCAAAAGCAAAATAGATTCACGCGTGCACGCGCGCGCTCACACACACACACACACACACACACACACACACACACACAGAGATATGGGAGTGAAATGAAAAATCAAAACTACAATAACAAAAATGTGTGATATTTTTAACTACTTCCAGAACATCTGTAGGGTTGGAGCCATGCAAATCTTCTACCAGATGGTCTTCCAAGGGCAGGCACTGCAATAGAGAAGGTACAGTGGCCAGACGCCAATAAATTGAAGGTATTGTCCTCTGCTAGATTGGATTTTATAGAACCTTTGTATCCATCCATGCTGAAACTAGCAATTGAGCAATGACAGCAGGAGAGAAGTCCTCACAGCTGACCTAGAAACAATGGGCTGACATTCCTGCCCTTTTTTCTGTTGGACCCATTTCTGACTCTCTACCCTCAAGGAAAATTGCAAAAGTTATTTTCAAAGCTCTCTGGAGAGAGATAAGCAAACCCAGTTATGTTTGACATAGCCATTTGGGGATCCAACTACTTTCATAAGCTGAGTCATGGCAGGCTATTAGCTCCTGCAGACCTCAACAGTGAGTTGTTTCTGTGTTAGAAATAGTGTTTAGTTGTTTTCTGTGACAGATAACTTCCTCTGAGATGTTCAGAGTTGGCTTGAGTCATTTTGCTGGGAGATTGAAGCAGTATTGTGAGCATTCTAGAGAGTTAGAATATGACCTTAATAGTGATTAATGAAGCAGGTTTGATAACAATAACAGAAAGAAATGCATTTATAAGAAACATATGGATAGGCAAAACCTAACTCTACCAAGAGGAGAATCGAAAGCAAATGTTCTATGAAAATGTTCCTAGGAAGAATACAGAAGAGAGGAACCTCAGATTAGCAATCTCATAAAACAAAGAGTGGGCAGAAAGATTGATAAAAAAGACACAAAAATTATTTACTGTCTATCTGCATTATCTTTCTCCTTTGTAACCAAGGGGTCATGAATTGCTGAAGAGTTAATGCTGCTGGATCGATACCTCCAGCAATGTCAGTATTTCTATAGGAGATGACCAGGCTGAGCCCGAAGGAGGTGCCAAAAGAGATCTCATGCTCACAGGAAATCTATCAATCAATCAGAACAGAGCTGGAAGGGACCTTGGAGGTCTTCTAGTCCAATTCCTCCTCAAGCAGGAGACCCTATAGCATTTCAGACAAGTGGCTATCCATTCTCTTCTTTAAAACCTCCAGTGATGAAGCACCCACAACTTCTGAAGGCAAGCCATTCCACTGGTTTATTGTTCTCACTGTTAGAAAGTTTCTCCTTAATTCCAGGTGGTTTCTCTCCTTGATTAGTTTCCATCCATTGTTTCTTGTCTTGCCTTCTGGTACTTTGGAAAATAGGTTGACTCCCTCTTCTTTATGGTAGCCTCTCAAATACTGGAATACTGTTATCATGTCATCCCTAATCCTTCTTTTATCTAGACTAAGTCCAGCCCAGCTTGAATTCCATTGACTCTTATCTACCACTAACTTGCTTTGACCATTAGTAGTTCAGATTCTTGAATAAACATATGGACTCCTGGTTTCCTGCACTTGATATTTTCTAGGTAGTCTAAAGTTCTAGAACTGATAGACATCCTTTATTCCTCCAATGAAAGAGGATCTGGAAGGAATATGAGAATGTGAAATGAATTACTTTAAAGAAGAGAAATAGGTTCAAATGATAACTTATGTCTTTGATTGAGGTGCATAAAAAGTAGGTACTTAGCTATTTGTCATAGATACTGAAACCATAATCCTGAATATAGCCAAGAATGGGATTAGAGATGGGTGGATATTGTTTGTGATGATGACATCATCACAGTGGATGGACATCATTCTGTGGTGGGTTAAGACAATGGTTCTCAACCTTTTCTTCAACACGGACGTCCTATAAATATGGACCATGGCCACAGATCTCCAAAACTTAACTCAAGATTTAACTCATAATATTTTTTTCAAGACTTCACGGAACCCCTGTGATGATATCATGGCCTCCCAAGGGTTTGTGGACTACAAGTTGAGAACCACTGATTAAGATCTTGAAAACCACTGGTTAAGATATTCATTTTGTCTGATATTACTTTCTCCCTGAAACTTGGGAAGAAAAACTGCTTTGAACATCTTGTTCATTTGCAAAAGCAAATGCAAAAATGACAGAGGATTAATTGGTGAAGAATGCCTGAACATTCTGATCCAAATGTATGAGAAGTGATAATAAGCAAAAGTAGGGAAGTGTTGTGTGGCTTTACACCAGGCAGAAAGTAAACAGACCAAAATGTTGCTCTTTAGCATGTCACTCAGATAAGTATAATTATGAGATGGTCAGTAATTATGCATTTGCTGATTTTAAAAACAGTGATAATGAAGTTCATAAGTTGGTGTTAATGAAGGGTGGTTTTTTTTTTTGTTGCAAATATGGCGATGGAGCTGAAGGGAGATTGCCAAATGCAGTAAGACAGGCATATAATGAAAGCAAAGCTTGTGAGAATAAATTGAATTCTTTCTGAAAGGTTCAGCAGTAAACAAAGAGTAGGACAAGAATTTGTGATATTAGTTTGGTTATTTAATATATCTATGAATAACTCTATAATGAAGGCTAGTGGCATGCTGGAGATAGGGAAATGTGAAAAGGCACATATTTTTGTTTGCAGACAATGCCATGGTGTTGATTAAGAACCCAAATAATTTGCAGTAACTGCTAGACAGAATGAGATTTTTTCAAACTGGTTTCCATGGAGTCCTAGAGTTCCACCAGGACTTTAAGGGATATAATGGACTGGCAAGTGAGGGGGTGGAGAAATCACATCTTTCCATAAGAGATTGCAGATAGTCCCAATTTATAACACTTCATTTAATAACCGAAGTTACAATGACACTGAAAAAAGTTACTTATGACCATTTTTCACACTTACAACCATAGCAGTATCCCCATGATCAAAATTCAGCCGCCTGGCAACTGGCTCACATTTATGAAGGTTGCAGTGTCCTGGGGCCATATAATCATCTTTTGCAGCCTTCTGACGAGCAAAGTCAATGGGGAAGCAAATTCACTTAACAACCATGTTACCAAATTAAGAACTGCAATGATTTATTTCACAGCTGTGGCAAGAAAGGTCCTAAAATGTTCCAAAATTCACTTAATAATTGTCTCAGCAGCAGAAATTTTGGGTTCCAATGTGGTCATAAGTCAAGAACTAACTGTAAAGGAGAAAAAAAAAATCTAAAAGACTTCCAGAGAGGGATTTTGCCCCCCATCTTGATCCTTTGTGGAGGACTCTGGTAAAAGCCTAAGAGAAAACTCTCCCTCAAGAGTTTCTCCCCGTAAATACAAAAAGTATCCTGAGAAGAGCACGCCTTATTATCTGAGACATATCCAGTTTTCCCAATTAAAAAAAAAAAAAAGCAATACCAAAAAAAAAGCAGTACCGAAATGTAGTTTCCACAACCTGAAAAAGTCTGAAAGCCCCTAAAACAGGCTTTCTGATGCAAACAAGAATTATGATCTTCTAAAGCATGCTGTCTGAGGAATTCTGGGAGTTGAAGTCTGTATATTTTAAAGACTCTGAGACTGAGAAACAGTGATGAACTTTTAATGTATTAAAGGCCAAGAAATTGTATGACAGATTGCATGCTTACAGTAATTGCACATTATGCAAAAGATTAAAACAAGGAGATGGATTTGTCTGCTTTGACAGAATATTAACTAAAGTTGATAAACTGGAGGGTGAAATATTAAGACATGCAAATGCTGGGTAGTGGGTGTATAGCAGGAATAATAAATGATTTTGAACAGAAAGGAAATGGCTACATTTAATGGCTCTTCCATAGAAGTGAGATTTGGGTCGGTCCAGAGAAACATGTAAGTAAGTATGGATTTTTACAGGGTATAAGCATTGCCTTCACTTTTGAGGTTCCAGGCAGGAAGAAGGAATAGTAGAGGAGCAGTGATCTTCTTCAAGGCTAAATTGGGTGTTGTTGATTTTGAAAATGGCTCAGAATACAGGTAGTCCTCGACTTACGACCACAGTTGAGTCCAAAATTTCTGTGGCTAAGTGAGACATTTGTTTAGTGAGTTTTGCCCCATTTTACGATCTTTCTTGCCACAGTTGTTAAGTGAATCACTGTAGTTATTAAGTTAGTTATTAAAAGTTGGTAAGTTAATTTGGTTTCCCCACTGACTTTGCTTATCAAAAGGTTGCAAAAGGTGATCACATGACTCCAGGACACCACAATTGTCATAAATAGGAGTCAGCCTCATCAATATCGCACCAAACCTCTTTTTTCTCTTTGCCAACCAGGTCTGCAATCATTTCACCTACCACGTCTTCCAGCTGTTCTTCTCTGTCTTCTGTCACATTTTGGAAGCGCAAAAAAAAGGCCGCTTTCTCCATCTCCAGGTACACCATATCATCTTCCAGCTTCTTGGATGCTTGCGTGCACCTGTGCTCCCATTTCTCCATCCGCTTCTCTATATTCTCAGTGTCCTTTTCTACTGTTTTAATTCGCTCTTCATGCATATCCAGAGTCACCTGGACTACACCCAATTTTCCTTTAATTTCCTTCATCTCCTCTCTCATGTCCCCCAACTCAGCCTTCAGGCTGTCAAAATTCCTCTCCATTATGTCCTGCATGTTTTGTAGCATCGTATAAATCCCTTGAATTGTAGCAGATTTTTCTGTCGCTGGTAGGCTCTCCATCGACTTCCTAACCCCTAGTGGCATCGTAACCGGAAAGGCCACTGCTGTCAAGGTAGGGGCCTTCCTTAAGGTTTTGACGTTGTTGTTAAAGACATTTCAGTTTGTCCCAGGAGGTTTTTCCACACTACTGTACACCACAGGTTGACTCCTTCCCAGATACTTTATCACAAACCCCGTACTTCCTTCTAATAATTTCACTTCCGCTCTTTAGGTAGAAAAAAAAAAGAAAGAAGGAGTCACATCAATATCTGTCAGTTTCTATAAGTCCACAAATCAATACACTAACTTTTTCAGGGAAGAGAAAGCTTCCACCAATCATGCCCCCTCCGCTTCTCCCAGCCTCTCCAGGGCTGGAAACGGCAGAATATCGCCGCAGGAGGCCTGAAAAACAACAAGAGGCTCGGCCGTCTATCGCCTCTCCTCCCAAAGCAGCGCCATCTCGGACTCCAGTTAATTTGGTTTCCCCACTGACTTTGCTTGTCAGAAGGTTGTAAAAGGTGATCACATGACTCCAGGACACCACAATCGTCATAAATAGGAGTCAGTTACCAAGCATTTGAAATTTGATCACATGATCACAATCATGTCACTTTTTTCAGTGTTGTTATAACTTCAAATAGTCACTAAACGAACTGTTAGAATAGAGCTGGAAGGGACTCCAAGATCGCTTCCAGTTCTATTCTGATTCTAGCTTTAATGAATTACTGTGACCTAAGGAGAATAGACTAATAGACTAATAGGAGAATAGACTAATAGAATTAAGGAGAATTTTCTGACAGTCAGAACAATTAAATCAGTGGAACAACCTGCCTCCAGAAGTTGTGAATGCTCCAACACTGAATGTTTTAAAGAAGAGATTGGACAACCATTTGTCTGAAATGGTATAGGGTTTCCTGCCTGAACAGGGGATTGGGCTAGATGACCTCCAAGGTCCCTTCCAACATTATTATTATTATTATTATTATTATTATTATTATTATTATTATTAT
>JAKJMR010017618.1:268515-284282 GCA_024449315.1 Daboia siamensis
TATTATTATTATTATTATTATTATTATTATTATTATTATTATTATTAATCATCATCATCATCATCATCATCATCATCATCATCACTGTTGTTGTTGTTGTTGTCTGAATGTGCTCCTCCTTTTTGGTCTTTTTGGTCTTTCCTTCCAAGATTGGTGGTGGCTATTATCATCCTTGATTAATTAGAAATTTCATACACCCAATAAAGGAGTTTATAATTCCTTAGGGCTGCATCAGATAAAAGAAAAGCCCTCTGTGTAAAATAGGCCTACGAGAGGTTTCAGGAAGAAGTGGTGAATCAGAATAAATCTGCTCCATTTTATTCATATTGCCAAATAAATGTTAGAATTCCCATCACTTAGGCTTTGAAAGTATATTGCTTAGATCAGTGTTTCTCAACCTCAGCTACTTTAAGTTATGAGGACTTCAACTCCAAAAATTCCCTAGACAGCATGCATTAAAGTTTATAGCTTAAAGTTGCTGAGAATGAGAAACACTGGTTTAGATTAAACTATTTTAGGGATAGAATGTTGGATAAATATTAGCGAGAACAAAGTTTTCTTAAATCCAATTCCAACAGCTACTTAATTGATCCTGGAATTGGCCAGGGCATCTGATTAGATGGTTTCCATCATATTTTCTAATTCTTACATTCAATGATTGTATGTTTTTCTTTAGCAAGATTTTTAATATTTTCTGTCCTGTTTATTCCCAAGATTAAATTTATTTATTTATTTATTTATTTATTTATTTATTTATTTATTTATTTATTTATTTTATTTAATTTGTATACCACCCTTCTCCCGGGTGGGCGATCCTATAGCTCAGGGGTATCAAACTGCCAGCTCATAGGCCAGATGTGTCATGTGGAAGCTGTGCCCACCCCAGTTCTGGCAAGGGGGAAAAAGTCACGATACATCGTGACATATCATGGCAGGGGGACAGAGGTCGACCTCGAGGTCTCTCATTTGTGGAGTTCCTCAGGGGTCGGTCCTCTCGCCCCTCCTGTTCAACATCTATATGAAACCGCTGGGTGAGATCATTCGTGGTTTTGGAGTTGGGTATCATCAATATGCTGATGATACCCAGCTTTTTCTTTCTACCCCAAACCACCCCAGTGATGCCCTCGACGTGATGTCCCGTTGCCTGGAGGCGGTCCGGGTCTGGATGGGGAGTAACAGACTTCAACTCAACCCCGACAAGACTGAGTGGCTGTGCATACCTGCATCCCGGGATATCCAAAATATTCCATCACTTTCTATGGGGGGTGAATTATTACCCCCCGTAGATAGGGCTCGCAACTTGGGAGTCCTCCTAGATTCACAGCTCACTTTGGAAGATCATATAGGGGCTGTGACTAGGGGGGCCTTCGCCCAGGTTCGCCTGGTGCGCCAGTTGCGACCCTATCTAGACCGGGATGCCTTGTGTACGGTCACCCATGTGCTCGTGACCTCTCGCCTTGACTACTGCAATGCTCTCTACATGGGGCTGCCCTTGAAGACCACTCGGAGGCTCCAACTGGTACAGAATGCAGCCGCGAGAGTTGTGTTGGGAGTCTCCCGATACTCCCATATTACACCTTTGCTCCGTGAGCTGCATTGGTTGCCAGTTGTCTTCCGGGTGAGATTCAAGGTACTGGTAATGGTGTTTAAGGCCCTTCATGGCATGGGTCCGGAGTACCTCAGGGATCACCTGCTGCCGGCATCTACTTCCCTCTGCCCTGTACGCTCCCACAGAGAGGGTCTCCTCAGGGTGCCACCGATCAGAGAATGTCGATTGGTGGCCCCCAGGGGGAGATCCTTCTCTGTGGGCGCCCCGGGGCTATGGAATCAGCTTCCGGTTGAGCTCCGGATGGCGCCCGACCTTCGCTCCTTCCGTCGGGGTCTGAAAACATTTTTATTTGTACAAGCTGGACTGGCCTGATGAGGGATGAGGGATGGGTAGTTTTTAATGTTTGTATAGGTTTTAGTTTGGGCATGTTTAATCTCTTTTTAATTTTTGTATTTTTGTATGTTTATATTGCCCTGTACACCGCCCTGAGTCCTTCGGGAGAAGGGCGGTATAGAAATAAAATTAAATAAATAAATAAATAAATAAATGTGATGTGGCAAGATTGACACCCCTGCTATAGCTATTCTATTATTTTGCTTTCCTATTCTATCCTACTGATAGAATTGAGATCACGTGAAGTGTTAACACCATTCTATAATGCCTTGGTAAGACCATACTTGGAATACTGCATTCAGTGTTGCCACAGTGTAAAAAAAAAAAAGTTGAGACTCTAGAAAGAGTGCAGAGAAGAGCAGCAAAGATGTTTAGGGGATTGGAGGCTAAAACATATAAGGAATGAGTGCTGGAATTGGGTATGTCTAGTTTAATGAAGAGAAGGATGAGGGGGGGACATGATAACAGTGTTTCAATATCTCAGGGGTTGCTACATAGAAGACGGAGTCTAGCAATTCTCCAAAGCACCAGAAGGCAGGACAAGAAACAATGGATGGAAACTAATCAAGGAGAGAAGCAACCTAGAAATAAAAAGAAATTTCTTGACAGTTAAAACAATTAATCAGTGGAACAATTTGTCTCCAGAAGTTGTGGGTGCTCCAATGTTGGGAGTTTTTAAGAAGAGATTGGACAGCCATTTGTCTGAAATAGTGTAAGTTATCCTGCCTGAGCAGGGGGTTGGATTCAAAGAGCTCCTAGGTCCCTTCCAACTTTATTATTCTGTTATTCTGCTTTAACTTGTTTTTAACATTGTTAACTTTTGGATTTGTTTTTATATCTATATGTCACAATGATTCTTGAAGAAAGAGCAATTAAATCAAGTTCATCTATAATCCAAAAAAGTCAGGATGGCAATCATGTACCAGATGACACACATGTGCAAAGGGGAAGAGGTTCAACCACAAAATTACAACCATCATATTTTTTTGCTCCTCCCCTCTTGAAAATATTGTTGATAGAATAATACAAAGAAATAACAATAATACCCAAATAACCTGGCTTCCTTTGAGACTGAAATACCTGAATTTTGCCTTGAAATCTTGGAACAAAAACTGGGATTAATAAATAAGAAAATAATGTTATATTAATGAGTCAAAATTCTGTTGCTGGAATTTTCACAGATTATTTTTTCACCCTTATACAAGAGAAATCAAACAGTGTGGTATTTTCAATTATAGAAAAAAAATAACTAACTAACAGAAGACCTCCTGTTCCTGAAAAGGAAATGAGAGACACAACTTTATTAATTAACCCAGAGAGTGGCCACAGTGTGAGTTGTGTGAATCTTGCTGGGCTTGTTAATAAAGCTAAGCCTGACCAGATCAACATCTTGGTGGAACCTCAATATTTGTTTCTCTCTCTCTCTCTCTCTCTCTCTCTCTCTCTGTATATATATCAGAGGCCTGGGAGTCTGATGTTCTGCACAGAATCTTAGCTATTCCTAGATTGCACTCCTCTGGACAGATAACTCTTTTGTTTTTCCCATTGGAGCCACTTAGGAGTCACAGTCCCAAGTGCTCCCATCACCCCTTTGGCCTGTACTTTCCCCATTCTCTCCAGTTCTTCCATCAACTACTCCATCCTGATGCTTCTCCAGCTTCTTCTTCACTATGTTGAAGCATTGAGTAATAAGCTCGATGCTTCTCAGTAAGTGTGGACGCAGGTCTTGTCCATTCCATGTTCCCTCATATGTTCCTCAGATAAATTCTCATTAGATCTGCCATTGTAGTAGCATTCCATCAGTTGCAGGTTCTCTTGTCTCATCCATGTATGGTTTACTCCAATAGCCAGCTTATCATCAGAGTGCCCTGGTTCTTCATCAATTGACATGAACCTTGTTAATCCAAGTAATGTCCAAGACAGCATGACTCTCTTAGTTTGTGTCACTCTCATATTTTCTTGACATCAGCAAGTGAAGCATTAGGGGGATTTTGCCCATGGACTCCCATAAGTAAGGTAGGTACCAGCCTGAATTTGAACCCGTCTCCCACATCAAAAGCTCTGACCACTACATAATCCAACCACTTTTCAAAGGTGGCTATATATATTTCTAATGTATTTTGTGATCTGGTATTTTGTTGGTTAGCAATCATGTGGAGCCAATATTTAAATTGGAATACTAGAGGAGAAGATTCTTTTTTTCAGTTCTTAGCTGCAGTATGAATGCCTCCCTTCGTGTGACACCTTTTGCTACTTGTTGTTCATCATTTACCATAATCATCCTTCATTTTTATTACACAAAATTATGTTACTCTCTCAGTTCAAAGAGTTTGTAATTAGTTTTCCATTATGTTTGTCATTTATATAACGAACATCAACTCATCTGAAAGGTAGCCTTTTCCCATATGATTCTTAAGAGGAGGTGACTCAGAGATTAATGCTTCTAAATTTAAAAGATATCTGTTCTTATTAATCTTTTGTTTTGGATGTCAACAATTCAGAAACCTGAGGTAAATATAGATTCTGATGGGGGCAAATCTTTCTACAACAATGAACTGAAATCATTTTACTTATTTATTTTATTGCACTTATTATCCTGCCAATTACCTAGTTCTTTTGGCACCTGAGAGTTTTTGCAAATACTGTATATGTATAATGACTGTTAACAAATCCAATTAGCTGACCTTAGCTGAGTTTCCCTTACCTATATATGCAGAGCAAGAGGGACATCCTGTGTTTTTATTATGTTTATTGAAATGAAATTTACTTTCATATTGTGCTTCAAAGAGAGGAGAATAGTAAAACTATTTAACTCATTTATGAATCAGGTGGCTGAGTGAAATGTATGCCTTTCATTATATAGCAATAGCAATATACCTAGACTTATATACCATCACATAGTGCTTTATAACACTTTCTGGGCAGTTTACAATGTCAGCATATTGCCTCCAACAATCTGGATCCTCATTTTACTGACCTTGGAAGGATGGAAAGCTGAGTCAACGTTGAGCTTCATCAGGACTGAACTGGGCACAGTTTGCCTGCAATACTGCATTCTAACCATTGTATCACCAGAGCTCCTATATAGATATCAGTCAGAAATGTACGACCATCCTGACTTTGCTAGGAAGGTTAACCATCAGAAGGGAACTCCTCCATTTGGGTTGAAGAGAGCTAGGGAGACTTCAGGTCTCCTATAATTATAGGAAGATCTATGAGAATACTAAACAAATTCAAAATAAAGCCTCAAGGACACTGAAAAAAAGTCAGGAAAAATAGTGTCTCCTTCTCAAAAGAAGAAATAGTGTAACAAAAATTGCAAAGGTTACAGAGAAGTAACTTCTGACTTTCTTTGCAACAGATAACTTTACCTCTTACTCTATAGTTATAACATACCTATTTTTTCTATAAATTATTCTGTTTAGTCATCAAAAACCCGAAACCATAAGTTCATTTTTTTCCATTTCATGCAAAAAGTCCATAAGACATCTCCAGAGACTAATAAATATAGATCTTGTCTTTTCTTTGAATAAAGAAGTCTATTTAGCCATTGCATCAAGTTCATTTTCATCAACCATTCCTCTATTGCGGATTATGCTGAATCTGGAATTGGGTATGTGTAGTTTAATGAAGAGAAGGGTGAGGGGTGACATGATAGCAGTGTTCCAATATCTCAGGGGCCGCCACAAAGAAGAGGGAGCCAAGCTATTCTCCAAAGCACCTGAAAGCAGGACAAGAAGCAATGGATGGAAACTAATCAAGGAGAGAAGCAACCTAGAACTAAGGAGAAACTTCCTGACAGTTAGAATAACTAACCAGTGGAACAACCTGTCTCCAGAAGTGGTGAATGCTCCAACACTGGAAGTTTTTAAGAAGAGACTGGACAACCATTTGTCTGAAATGGTATAGGGTTTCCTGCCTTAGCAGCGGGTTAGACTAGATGACCTCCAAGGTCCCTTCCAACTTATTATTATTATTATTTATATCTTTTTTTTGCTTTATTTTGTGTGTGTATATATATTTTGTGAGGGGTGCTGAGACAGATAGCTACTGGCTGGAAACATCTTGGCTACCATATGCAGCTGGCCAGAAATCCACACACTTCCGGTGGGCTGTTCTAGGCCTGGGAGGCCTTCTCCAGGCCTCTGAGGCCTAGAACAGACTTCCAGAAGCAGCATGGGTTTAGCCAGTTCTCCAAACACAACAATATTTAGCTACTGGTTCTACTGAACCGGTGCAAAGTGGCTGAATCCCACCACTGAAAGGGACCACAGAGCCCATGAGCTGTAGTTGGATTGCATGTGGATTAGAGGAACCCTAATACACTTTTAAACAATCTGCAACTATTATGAATCATGGGGATCATATTCATTGGTTACCTAAATCATCCCTAATCTTTATACTGCTGGACATATTAGGAACAATGGAAGGCTTGGGTTTTTTTCCCCCAGGAAGGGGAAATATTAGTAACCAAGGATTTATGTTGAGGGTCGACTTGCTTGAAGAGGAATAAATATGATAGGTATGATTTGGGATGGGTAATCATTTCATTTTCTGTATTTCTTTTTCATACATTTTTCAGATGTTCCTATCTTCTCCATAAATGGAATAGAAAGAAGAATGAAATTGAGAAGAACGAAGAAAAAAAATGAGCTGATGGAGGAAGCAGATTGAATAGACTTATTTGTAGTTTTGTTTGAATATGATGTTCCATCCTGACTAGGCAGCTGGGATGATTTCCAGAAGGATGTTTTCAGCACCCACACACAAGGAAATTAACAGGTTTCTATTCTGGAATTCAGGCCACTCCCAGCTGTGTTGTTTGTTTAAATTTGCAATGGATTCTGCCCCAGCCAATTCAGCACTATTGCAAGTTGCTTATTAGCTGCCTACACCTTCTTAGTCTAAATCTTGTCTTAATCCATGAACATGGCCTCCTCCAATCAGGGAGAAAGTTCAAAATAATTTTATTGCATTTGCAATGCTCCCCACTGACTTGACCTGCTGTCTTGTTAATTATATTGGGGGGAATTTTCAGTTAGTACTTTACCTGGAATATTAAAACCAAAAGGTTTTCCCTGATGGAATATCTCCAGTACAATTCAACCTGACTCAGAAATGTTCCAAAAGAGCAATGCTATCTTAGAAGAAAGAAGAATCATTGGAAGTATTCACACTGCCTATACTTCTGAATGTTGCAACCAAATTTTATTTGGAATTTGAATAATTGGAATTTCTGGGAAAGAAATGGTGGACTGAAGACACCTCTATGATGACCACAAAGGAATTAAGAACTGGTAAGTAGGCCGGCTCTGTTATAATTCCTCTCCAGATAAGAGAGGATTTGAGATTGTTCACAGGTGCTCCAGACAGCTGCTTCTCTTAAGGAAACTACACCAAAGTGGACCCTGGTGGTTTATACCTCTAGGATATGAGTGAACATCCAGCTTGCTCAAATCATAGTCAACACCTTTGAAAGGCCACTGGATATATACTTTTTATAAAACTTCCAGAGGATTTGACCCTACTGATAAACCCTTGGAGGAAGACAATGTCACACATAGAAGGAAACAATACTCAAAGAAAGAAGCAGCATACAACTAACAAATCCCTTCTGCCCAATCCAATCCAACCAGAAACAGCCCCACAAAAACTGAGCAATTTCTCCTCTTAGATAGAAACACACAGACCCACAACCACCCCCTCAAAGAAAATACGCAGATGCCTAGCAAACAAACAACTTCAAATACTGTATCCCTTAAAAAGTCACTTCAAATATCCCTAAAAAAGTCACATCAACAAACACACCAGAAATAAACAGAAAAGCACCCCAGACTGCAGTCCCCCAAAAAGGAAGGCAAGTGTTGTTAACAGGAGATTCTATCCTCAAAGGAACGGAATCATCCATCTGCAGACCAGACATACAATCCAGGGAGATATGTTTTCTCCCTGGAGCAAAAATCAAAGATGTGGCTGAAAACCTAACCAGAATAATTAGGCTTGCAAATTACTACCCTTTCCTCCTCCACCACATTGGGACCAATGAAATAACAAAGAACCTGAGTACAATAGTGAGAGATTATAAAGTTAAGAAGCTAGGAGCACAAGTAGAATTCTCATCCATACTCCCAATGAAAGGCCAACACTCACTGAAGGAAAAAGAACTCTAGAAATAAATCATTGGCTAAAGAGTTGGTGTTGCCAAGAAAACTCTGGTTTCCTGGAACACGGACTACATTTCCTACGTGAAGGACTCCCAGCAAGGGATGGACTGCACCTCACGAAAACAGGGGAAAATATACTCAGTAAAAGACTGGCCCAACTCATCAGGAGGGCTTTATACTACAATTGAGGGGGGAGGGTGACCAATCTTTAGAATCTCTAGAACCCAAAAACAATCATAAATCCCAAGAAAACAAATCAAACAATGAGAGGTAGAGACAAGAAAAAAGAAAAATCCAAACAATAATCAGGAGATGCAGGAAACATGCCCACAAATAGGCATAAAAGACTTAAATGCTTATACACAAATGCTCAAAGCTTGGGAAACAAACAGGGTGAACTAGAAGCAATAGTACAGAAGGGAGGGTATGACATAGTTGGCATTACAGAAACCTGGTAGGATGAAACCCATGAATGTAATGGATTGATGGAATTAACCAATCTTAATTCATTCTTCAACAAAATGACTAAACTAATAGACCAGAGAAATGCTGTGGACATAATATACTTAGATTTCAGTAAGGCATTTGATAAAGTAGACCACAACCTACTTCTTGGTAAGCTAGAAAAAGGTGGAATAGACAACATCACCAGATGCATCTGTAGTGCCATTGAGGACTACTCGTTGACACCAAACTGGCAAGAGTAGCCAACACCCCAGAAAACACACTCAGGATCCAAAAAGATCTTGACAAACTTGAACAATGGGCCCTATCCAACAAAATGAGTTTCAACATGGAGAAAAGCAAAGTTTTACATTTAGATAGGAAAAATGAAAGGTACAAGTACAGATTGCGCAAGACCTGGCTTGAAAACAGTAACTGTGAGAGGGACCTTGAAGTCCTAGTGGACGATCAATTAACCATGAACCAGCAGAGTGCAGCAGCAGCCAAAAAAGCTAATAAAATCCTGGGTTGTGTAAACAGAGGTATAGAATCAAGATCATGTGAGATATTAGTACCACTTTATAAAACCCTGGAATACTGCAGCCAATTTTGGTCGCCATATCACAAAAAAGTTGAGAATTTTGAAAAAATTCAGAGAAAAGCAACTAAGATGATCAAAGGTCTGGAGACTAAAACATATGAAGAACGGCTGCAGGATTTGGGATTGGCTAAAGTAAAGAAAAGAAGAAATAGGGGAGACATGATTGCAGTATTCCAGTATTTGAGGGGCTGCCACAAAGAAGATGGGGTCACGTTATTCACCAAAGCACCAGAGGGCAGGACAAGAAACAATGTTTGGAAACTGATCAAAGAGAGAAGCAACCTAGAATTAAGGAGAAACTTCCTGACAGTGAGGACAATTAACCACAGGAATAGCTTACCCCCAGAAATCATGGGTGCTCCATCACTGGAGATTTTTAAAAAGAGGCTAGACAGTCACTTGTCTGAGATGGTATAGGTCACAGGTCTGCAACCTGCGGCTCCAGAGTCGCATGCGGCTCTTTCAGCCATCTCCTGCAGCTCCCAGTCCTCTGCCATGTGCAGTCCCCCCCCCAAAAAAAATGGGACTAAAAAAATTCAACCAATCAATTCAAATATGCAAGGTAGGTGCATATCTCACCTTGGCTCCATTCTTCAGTCAAACCCTATTATGTGCATGCGCGCATGTACGCGCATGTGCACACATTTTTTTTGTGGCTCCCAGTTTTTCCTTTTGTGAGGGAACCGGTTCCCAGTGGCTGTTTCACTGTTTCAGGTTGCTGACCCCTGGTATAGGTTCTCCTGCTTGAGCACGGGGCTGCAGTAGAAGACCTCCAAGGTCCCTTCCAGCTCTATTCTATTCTATTCTGAAAGTATAGAATACACTTTTTATAAAAAAGTATATATCCAGCGTTCTTTCAGAGGTATTTCATATAATTTTTAAATACTCTCTATACTTTTTGCATACTTTTTTTTCTGATCACATTCAGAAATTTCTTATTAACTGCTTTTTGGCTATTTGATAACTTTAGATCAGCAAGGTTTTACAGCACTGGATAGTTTCCTTCAATCATTAGCAAAAGAAATTTTAAATACAAGTTAAAATAAAACTATTTTTAATAATCAGCAAAAGTCTTTTTTTTTCTTTTTTGCATCTTCTATTTATTCTTTTTGTGTGTGTCTATACGTTTTTTAGGGACGCGGTGGCTCAGTGGGTTAGGACGCTGAGCTTGTCGATCAGAAGGTCGGCAGTTTGGCGGGTTGAATCCCCAGTGCCGCGTAACAGAGTGAGCGCCTGTTACTCGTCCCAGCTTCTGCCCACCTAGCAGTTCGAAAGCACGTAAAAATGCAAGTAGAAAAATAGGGACCACTACGGTGGGAAGGTAACAGCGTTCCGTGCGCCTTTGGCGTCTAGTCATGCCGGCCACATGACTACGGAGACGTCCTCGGACAAGCGCTGGCTCTTCGGCTTTGAAACGGAGATGAGCACCGGCCCCTAGAGTCGGAAACGACTAGCACACATGTGCGGGGGAACCTTTACCTTTACCTATACGTTTTTTATTAATTGTGATCTTCAATATAAAAAAGGAATATTTAATAGGGAAAAATATGCATACTTAGGGAATAAATGTACCAATAGTAGTAAATTAATATATGTAACTGTTAATTAAATTTAAATCACATTTTTAATTGGCCTAACCACTTTTTGTCATAATCCTGCTCACTTTTGAAACAGGACTCTCAGCATGCCATTCCAAGTCACAATGTATTACATCCAGTAAATCGAAAGTTTGCATTTACTACTAGGCTGTTTTTGAAAGACTTCCCAGAGAAGTATTAGTCCTTAGTTTTTTGTTTAATCTGTGCTGATCATTCAGGCCAGCAAAGCAGCACTGATGACCCTGACATCTTTTGAGTATCTGATTATATTTAAGGTTCTTAATTCTTTGGGTATATCTAGCAAGTGCCAAGAATGAGATTTGCCTGGATTTTTATTTTTATTTTGAATTATGATCACATTATATTGCTGCTGTTTTTCTTTCTGGAATTAAGTCATTGGGAGGAGTTATATAAGGCCATTGCAGTCAACCCCCTGTTCATTTTAGGAATACATTTAAGCATTCCTAAAAGATGGCTATGCAGCATCTCTTTGAAGACATCCAGTGAAGCCCACGATATCTCTGAGTAATTGGTTCCACTGTTGGTTTGATTTTACTGTTTGATTTAACATTCAGAGAGAATCTGGCTTCCTATTGCTAAAATCTATTATTTTATATATTCTGAAATTATGGAGAACAGATCTTGATATCGTTTCAAAGTAAAGTTTCCCAGCTCCTTCAGTTTCTTATCATAAGATTTAATGTCTAGTCCCATGATTATCTTCCTTGTCTCTTCTGAACCACTTTATCTAAATAGCAACAGCACTTACATTTATATACTGCTCCGTAGTGCTTTATAGCCTTCTCTGATCACTTTACAATGTCAGCAGTTTGCCTCCAACAATTTGGGTCCTCATTTTTCCAATCTCAGAAAATGGAAGGCTGAATCAAACTTGAGCCTATCAGGATCGAACTCCAGGCTGTGGGCAGAGTCCAATACTGCATTCTAACCACTGTGCCACCATGCAGAAGAATCTTTAGAATTTTTCTAAAGTAAGATACTCAAGAACAGAATGCTATACTTAATATAGACCCTGAGTAATGCAGAACTCTTCCTTGCATGAAACTATATTTCTATCAATGAAGCCTAAAATAAACTTTGTCCTTTTTTTAAATCATATTTCCACGCTGATTCATGTTTAATTTAAATATGAAATCCTTTTTTTTTAGAATGGAAAAGGTGCAAATACTGAACAACATTATATGGTAACAATATGCAGGAAAATCTAAGAGGCTACTCCTGGAGCTTCATAGAGTTCTCCATTAAACTGTCAATTTTGGAGGACAAAGATTCACTAGGTTAGAAATAGAATTGATGGAGAAACACTTATTGTCTAAAATGAAAGAGGTAGCTGAAAGATTGCTTCTTTTTTTAACCTTTAAAAAATTTAGTGCGCTTCCATCTAGAATAGATTCTTTGGAAAATACAGGTTTCCCCCTCAATGCACTTCCTTAGCCCTTTGAGGTAGTCCAGAAGCATATTTATGAGTATCATCTCTAGCTTTATTGTAAGCTCACAGGAACAGAATCTTGCAAGACTGAAAGTGTTATGTACTGGGCTCTTGAGGAATACCACGTGGGTTGCTGGAGCAGCTAATGGCTCTCCAGCAACCCAGACTACAAGTCTCCTATGTTGCAATTGGCTATCTCCAGGCGGCAATGGTTGATTCAAACCTATTGGCTGCTGCCTAAGGGCTAGACAATATATTGTGGCTAGTTGCAACCATTTCCTCAGTACAGTTCCAGCACAAAATAAACAATGAGTTACCCTGTACTCTGTTCCGCGTCTTCGTTCCTGAGCCAAAGAACCTGCTATTTAACAGTGGTGATGAGGATGGGATCCTGCTTCACCGAATAAAGAGCTGAAGTCTACGAGGGAAAGGCAAAACACACCAGAGGGAAGAGGCATTCCCCCCCTCAAGGTCGGCTAGGAAGCTACGCTAGCGACCTCATGCTCAGTGGATTCATTCCCAGAGCCTGAAGCAGGATCCAGAAGAACACAGGAACCAGCAAGAAAGAATGCCGAAGGTTGGCAAACTGCAAGAATTCGACATGAAACACCCGGAGGAATGGCCATCATATCTATCACAAGTAGAAAACTACCTTAGAGCCAATCAGATCGTGGAAGAAGGACTGAAGGCCACAAAGCAACTCTGTGTGTGCAGCCCAGCTACCTTTGATTTAGCTGAGAAGCTTTTCGCATCGACACCAATTGAAGCGGTCTCCTACACAGATCTCAAAAAGAAGCTAACCGGGCACTTCCAGCCCAAGATGTCTGAAATGGTTTGGTGGTTCAAGTTTGACCAAAGAGTGCAGCTTCCCAGGGAGTCAGCGTTGGAGTTCATAGCGAGCCTAAGGCAGGCCTCATGCCTATGCAAATTTTCAAATTTAGAAGAGCGACTATGAGACCGGCTCATCTGCAGCCTACGGGACAGAACGCTTCAGCAGAGACTATTTGCTAGGCCAAATTTAATGTTTTCTGAAGCACAAAATGAGGTGAGGCTGACAAAGCTGCCAGGGCGCCGTTCAAACTGTACAGCCCTCCAAACCTACAAAGTTCAAATAAACGGTCCACCGTGAGGATGCCAAACACACTGAAGAACACTCTGAGGAAGAAGAACCTGAAATCAACCGACTCCAAAAGCAACCCAATGTGCCACACTGCAACGACCAGCCACGAGAGGACAATTACAAGGCAGTTCTATTACCGAGATGTAAGGGGTGCGGCGGCAACCATTTTTGCACCAACTGCAGATTTTGTTCAGACATGTGTAGAGCTTGTGGAAGGACAGGCCACATCGCGGTGGTTTGCAGAGCCTGCCAGAGAGACCGGCCACCCAAACACCAGCCGGAAGAACCGACTAAGAGAGGTACTGGGGCCCAGGGTCCAGTTAGTGTGGGATTTTTCAGAAGCAGTAGAAGCGTATGCCACACCAGAGCTCGACGCCCCCTCAAACCTAAACTTAAGCTCATGGTAGTGCTACAAGGAGTTCCATGTAAAATGGAATTGGACTCTGCCTCTGCAGTCTCAATCATTTCTCAAGACACTTTTAACTTTGTGTGTAGGTGCAGTAACAATTGGGCCAAACTAAGACCCTCAGATATAATCCTAACAGATTTTCAAAATGCTCACATCAAAGTTAAGGGAGAAGCCACCTTGTTGGTAAAGTTTAAAGGGTTTTTGAGGCACCTGGATGTAATAGTAGTAGGGGGCCAGAGAACGAGTCTCATGGGACTCGATTGGTTTGATGCCTTAGGTATTCTGATTACTGGCATAAACCAGACACAAACTGCAGACCTCGTGTCACTGTGCGAGGAATACGTGGATGTTTTTGATTCAACCCTTGGAACATACACAGGCCCACCTATCTCATTTAAGCTTGATCCCAACGTAGTTCCAATCAGGGTTAAACCTCGTATGGTCCCCTTTGTCTTAAAACATAAAATTGATTCTTAAATTGATAAGCTGGTAGAACAGGGAGTGTTACAGCCTGTTGATGGTGGGGAGTGGAAAACTCCTATAGTCACTCCACTTAAAGCCAACGGGGAAATTCACATTTGTGCTGACTATAAATACACACTAAATAAAGCCCTCAAGCAACACGATTTAAATACACACTAAATAAAGCCCTCAAGCAACACGCTTACCCAGTCTCAATGGTCAACCATATTTTAGCCTCCTTGCAAGGGGGTACTATTTTTTGTTAAACTTGATTTAGCACAGGCCTATCAGCAATTGCTGGTTGATGCAGCCAAAGCCGTGGCTCAAATGATCGTGACTCACAGGGGGGCTTTCAAAGTAAAACGTTTACAGTTTGGAGTCAGTGTTGCACTGGGTATTTTTCAGGGAATCATGGAGCGTACACTCAAGGATATTCAGGGCATCTGCCCTTATTTTGATGATATTCTTATTGCAGGGGAATCCCCAGAAGTGTTGGCCAGTAGGCTCAGGGCTGTTTTGTAGAGGCTTCACGAAGCAGGCCTCAAATTAAAAAAGAACAAGTGTAATATTGGAGTTTCTTCAACAGAATTCCTGGGTTTCTGCTAACAGAAATCAACCTGCTGATTCTAAAGTGAAGGCCATTAAAATGGCTCCTAGGCCCAAATCAAAAGGAGAGCTACAAGTATTCTTGGGTCTCCTAAACTTCTACCGCACATTTCTATCTCATAAGGCTGCAATAGCAGAGCCCCTTCTCAGGCTTCTTGATAAGAAAGCTCCATGGAAATGGACTAATTTACATGAAAAAAGTTTCCAGGAATCAAAAGCATTATTGTCAGAAAAGTCCACTGTAACTCACTACAAAGAGTCTAAACCTGTATGTCTTGCATGTGATGCATCTCCCTATGGGGTGGGGGCAGTATTAAGTCACATAGATAAAAATGGGAAACAGGTTCCTATAGCATTGTACTCAAGGACGTTGTCTTCTGTTGAGCGCAACTATGCTCAGATTGACAAAGAGGCCCTAGCCATCATTGCTGGAATAAAAAAATTCCATGACTATTTATATGGCAGGGATTTCACGGTCTACACTGATCACAAACCTCTGTTGGGACTTTTTACAACAGACAAACAAACCCCCCACATACTATCTCCAAGAATGTTGAAATACAATTTTAAATTAATTCACAAACCAGGCAGTGAAATGGGCCATGCTGATGGCCTCAGCAGACTACCACTGCCACTAATGGATCCAGATCCGACTCCTGCTGCTAGAATGTTGTCCATACAGGACATACCTGTGTTTCCCCTCCATGCATGGGACATTGCTGCTGAAACTGCCACAGATAAAATACTTAGTAGGTATGGGTATACATGGGCTGGTTGGAAAAAAGTCCAAGCTCAGAATTTCAAAGCTATTTTGTCAGGAGGCATGAGTTATCTGCACATTTGTCTGAAATGGTATAAGGTTTCCTGCCTGAGCAGGGGGTTGGACTAGATGACCTCCAAGGTCCCTTCCAACTTTATTATTATTATTATTATTATTATTATTATTATTATTATTATTATTATTATTATTA
>JAKJMR010017618.1:284292-297550 GCA_024449315.1 Daboia siamensis
TATTATTATTATTATTATTATTATTATTATTATTATTATTATTATTAGTGAGGGGTGACATGACAGCAGTGTTCCAATATCTCAGGGGCTGCTACAAAGAAGAGGGAGTCAAACTATTCTCCAAAGCACCTGAAAGCAGGACAAGAAGCAACGGATGGAAACTAGTCAAGGAGAGAAGCAACCTAGAACTAAGGAGAAACTTCCTGACAGTTAGAACAATTAACCAGTGGAACAACCTGCCTCCAGAGGTGGTGAATGCTCCAACACTGGAAGCTTTTAAGAAGAGACTGGACAGCCATTTGTCTGAAATGGTATAAGGTTTCCTGCCTGAGCAGGGGGTTGGACTAGATGACCTCCAAGGTCCCTTCCAACTTTATTATTATTATTATTATTATTATTACATAAAGGGTGCATTTTATGGGGGAACAGAGTCATAATTCCCACTTCCCTAAGAGACAGGGTTTTACAATCATTACATGAAGGCCATCCAGGCATTGTCAGAATAAAAGCTTTAGCTAGAAGCTACCTCTAGTGGCCTGGCCTTGATAAGGCCATTGAGGATCAAGTCTATGGTTGTTATACATGCCAGCAATCTAGGCCTGAAATGCCACAGGCTCCAGTTCACAGGTGGGAGGAAATGCACACTCCCTGGTTTAGGGTTCACATAGACTACGCTGGGCCTTTTCAGGGGCAGCTTTTCCTGATAGTAGTGGATAGCCACTCAAAATGGCTGGAAATAATTCCAGTTCCTAACATGAGTACCGCTAGGACCATCCAGGTGCTGACAAAACTCTTTGCAACACATGGGTTGCCAGATGTCTTAGTTTCTGATAATGGGGCCCAATTCACTGCTGCTGAATTTCAGGCTTTTCTTAGAGCTAATCTCATCAGACATACAACATCTGCACCTTTTCCTCCATCTTCTAATGGTCAAGCTGAATGCATGGTGAGGACAATGAAGGAAGCACTCAAGTGCATTGTTACAGGTGACTGGCATCACAGATTGGCAGATTTTTTACTTTGCCAGCACTCTACACCCTGCACAGCTACATGCAAAAGACCTGCAGAACTCCGTTGGGGGAGATGTTTGATTACTAAACTGGACAGGTTGCATCCAGATACAGTGGCAGAAGAAGCTTCTCGACCAAAACCCCCAAGGGGGCTGCACATGGGCGATTGGGTTTGGGCCAGGAACTATGGTCATGGGAATCTGTGGGTTCTTGGTCAAATCACCAAGGCATCTGGACCCCTATCTTATGAAGTGGGGTTGGAGGGAGGGCGAGTTGTCAGACGACACATTAATCAGTCAGGAAACAGTTTCCAGAACAGCCACTAAGCGAGGACTGCATCATAAGTCCCTCCCAAGGTCCTCAAACTTGCGGCCAAGCCAGCCCTTACATAGACTAACAGGACTTTTCCTTCTTAACTGAGGTGGAACCAGAGGGAGAACTAGGGAGCTCTGGAGTGCAACATGGACCCCCTGAAGGAGCAATCCAACAGAACTTCAGCAACCACTGTGCCTACTCTGCCGAACAATCTGACTCTGAGGTGGGCCAACCTGCAGAGGCCAGCCAGAGTGCATCGAATCCCCTTGACTCAGGAGCACAAAGGGACACAGTTCTACCCAGCCCACTGGATAAGCTGGTAGACCACAAAGTAATGGGAACTCTGAGATGTTCCTCTAGGGCATGCAAGCCTCCTTCATATCTTGCAGATTATGTTGTAAAATAAAGAGCTATATATTGTTGTAAATTCTGTTGCCACTAGACTACAGAAACTAGTGCTATGTTGTAACTGTCTAATAGTGCAAATTGTGAAGCCTGTTCATTGAGACATTGTTTAATCTCATTGTAACCTACATTTATTTTATTATTTTTTATTATTATCACTTTAGTATATTTGGATAATGAGTCTTGATGATTGTTGAGACTAATTGGTGCTATTATGGTCTGATCTAAGAGGGGAGGGGTGTTTTGTAAAACACCACATGGGTTGCTAGAGCAGCTAACGGCTCTCCAGCAACCCAAACTACAACTCTCCTGTGCTGCAATTGGCTATCTCCAGGCAGCAATGGTTGATTCAAACCTATTGGCTGCCACCTAGGAGCTAGACTATATATTGTGGCTAGTTGCAGCCATTTCCTCAGTACAGTTCCAGCACAAAATAAACAATGAGTTACCCTGTACTCTGTTCCGCGTCTTTGTTCCTGTGCCAAAGAACCCGCCATTTAACAGAAAGGATCTCTTCCCTTCTCTCCTTTTATTCTCCAGAAAACTAGCCTCTGCTCTTTGAAGAGACCAAACATGCTTTAAGTACTCCAGGCTTTTTAAAGGTTAGAAAAATATTGGCCACTACTTTTTAAAGGTTAGAAATCAAATGCAAAGCTAATATGTCTGTATGTTTTTTGTTGTTGTTGTTGTTGAAATACAAATACTGTCCAAACTTAATGCTATCGTGGAGATGTCCTGACATGGATCCACTAGCAGCAAAACTTTCACCATTCATCCTCAGCGATACCCTGGAGGAATAAGAGCAGATCAGGAGAAGGCAGAAACTCAGCAGGATTAATGAGACCTTTCTTGAAAAGCACAAATATGTATTCATTTTAAAGTATGCTTCATCATTCTTTCATATTTGTGAGAGCAAATCCAGTGATAAATTACTTTCCCAGGACAATTGCATTTTAATGTTAGCAAATGTGGACACTAAGTGAGCCTTGAGCCTTGGTGGAACAGTGGGCTAATACCTCCTTAAGTAACACCAGCTGCCTGCAATTAGTGTAGGTTCGCATCCCACCAGGCTCAAGGTTGACTCAGCCTTCCATCCTTCCGAGGTAGGTAAAATGAGGACCCAGATTGTTGGGGGCAATAGGCTGACTTTGTAATAATGCCGCTGGGGGGGGGGGCGGCGCGAAAGCCCTAATAAGCAGGCATATACATAGAATGAAGGCTATTGCTACGCACATTGATTTGTGCTTAGATTGTAAGCTGCCCTGAGTCTTCAGAGAAGGGCGGGATATAAATGGGATTTTTTTAAAAAATGACTGCCCTTTACAAACTCCTTCCATTCTTTGTGACCTCACAAAGTCTTCAGAGATTGGGTTCTATTTCCCAAATGAAAGAATTTAAGAATTTAATTAAAGAATTTAAGCTTTTTTTAAAAAAAAAAACTTGAATGTCAAAGCAAGCAAAGTTTACTCATTCACCTATGTAAGCAAGGAGCTTTTCAGTTCTTCCCTGTGTCTGTGGGATTCAGTTGAACTCAAGAGTAGAACCCTGAATTCTTCTATTTTCCATGAGCAGACTCTCCATGTTTCACATCTCTGTATAGTAAACACTTTTTCCAGCACTGGATTAAAGTTGCCAACTCTTAGAATCATAGAGTTTGAAGAGTCTATCAAGGTCATTTTCAACCCCTTGTTAGCCAAGGAATCCTATCTAAGCATCTCTAGCAAATGATTGTTTAACCTCTGCTTGAACACATTTAGGGTAGAGAAACCAATCATCTCTTGGGTAATTGGTACCATGACTGGAACTGCTGATCCTTTTCTGATTTTTGTTTCTTTGTTATTTTTTAAGCCATCCAAAGAAAGCTTATGACTTGAGTTTTGTGATGGTTCATTGTTTACAGCTCCTTGATTGGCAGATGCTATGTGATTGCATCCACATTGGGATTAGCTAAAACAGTCAGAATTAGGATAATACAGGTGGGTAACATACTCCTGTTATTTCTTTCCTGATAATAGTTAATCAAAATTCACAAGCCTCTTAAGATCTAGATTTAATTTGAATGTGGGAGAAACTGACACAGGCAGATGGATCAATCACTATCAACCCTTCAAAGAAAGGAGGGAACTAGGAGCCAAACAGACTCTAAGCAATAAAGCAATTGATAAGGGTGATTTTTTTTGGGGGGGGGGGAATACAGTGCATTTTTCTGACATGCTCGTTCAGACTTCCTCCAAATTGTCAAAGGGTTTCTGCCCTCGTCATGGATTTCCTTTCTCCATTCTCACAATTTTGTCATCCATAAATATTCTGAGCTGTTTCAGGCATGTGTGTAAATCAGCATCAATTAACAAATCTGTTTCCTGTTGCTGCTGTGTTGAAATTCCTCCAGAGATGATTTTTTGGAGTTTTCCTGTGTGCTTCCCCAAATTGTGGGAATTCCACCACCCTTCTGGAAAATGTTTAATGAAGGATGGAGAATTTAGGAAGCCATTTTCATTCTGACCTACACATAGCCTCACAGTGCCACCCAGTGACAATTTATCAGAATGGTGATTCCACAGAGAGGGATGAGAGGAAAGGGAGGGAGGAAGGAAGGAGCTCCCTCTTATATTCCTAGCAAATAGATCTTTAAAAGCTGAGATATTTTTTTTTTCTATTGGCAATAATGGCCAAATTAAGGAAAGATTTAGTAGAAGAGTCTTGAACTGACTTCTGTTTATTATAAACTGCAATAGATAGGGAACTAAATTGTCTTTCTACATAGGATTTCCCATCTGGCCCAGAATATTATACTTCATCCAAACAAATACCAAGTTAGGGACAGATTATTATGGATAAAATCTAAGAATAGAAAATGACATGGTGGTACATCATAATCATCATTTGTGCTTTTGTCTATAGACTTCTTCAGACCTGTGTATTGGCCTCTGTGTTCTTGTTTAAGATTACAGAAAGCAACATTGCAATGAAAATGATATCATCCAGAAATATCTGACAAAGAAATTAGAAAGTATTGTGTAGGCTTGGGTATGGATAAGCAAACTGAAGAATAATCTAAACAAGGTATGAAACTTTACTTGTTAGAAGACAAGGAATTGAACAGTGGAAGTGCGGTTTATTCTGGATAACTAAGCATTGCTCCTGTAGACTCTGATTTGCAAGTTCTAATGTCAGTAGGGAAAATCATTAAACATATATAAATATTTTCACTCTATTTAGTGAAATCAATTTACATTTAATACACTTGAAATTAATTAAATTTGGGTCTCTGTTTGGACTGTCACTTTTCTTTTAGTGTGGCCCAATGGAAAAGTGTAGCCTGTGGCAAGCTACTCTGACCAATGTAGATTATTATTATTTTTTTAAAAAAGTACATCTTTGCATAACAGGAATGATACAACTACATCATGTTCCTAGCCAGAGCTGGTCTTCTCCATTTTCTGCTACAAGTTGTTTGCAAGAGGCAGCACTGAGATATTGGTCTATGGAGAAAGAATGAAATTTATTCATGAAAAAAATATTTCAGGCTTGGAAACATATCATAACAGAAGAAAATTAATTTTGAGATCACATGAGGATGACAGAGTAAGAGGGATTGTATAACATGAAATTAAGTTTTTGGGATTTATTTATTTTTTAAAAAAAAATGCATTTAGATGTAAATAGAATTTCATTTTCCAGTGATTGCTTTATGAAGCCCAATGTCTTATTTAATTAATCAGGGAAGTTTGCATTAGTGACAAACTCCCCATTAGATTACTTTAAAGGTGTAGGTTCTATGAAGACAGCATTAATTGCAGCTCCATCAAGGATTTAATAAAGAGTTGCAATATCTTCATCAGAGAAAAGCATACAGCTCAAGGCCCAAGAGGGGTAGAGTTTATCAGAGAATGCAATTTTCTAATTAGAAAATGCAGATGGTTCAGAGCGTTTGAATGCATAAAGTGGCACCATTATGCTTTTTAATCTGAGGCTCAGCAATAAAGTAGTGAGAATATCAGAGAGGGGTGGGTGAGAATTTCAGCTGAGCATTTTAGCTGAGATATCTACAGCGGTCCAGCTGATTCCAGTTCCAAGTATTGGAACTTTCTTCATCTAGCCTTTATGAGAAGTAAGTATGTTGTTTCTGAGACTGGGGTAATAATATAATGCTTGATCAAAATGTGAAAAAGGATCAAGTTAACAAGGTAGCAGAACATGAATCTCAGTCCATTTATTTTCCCAAGTTTTGAATGGCACTCCAGAAATCTTTCTCAAAGGACAACAACTAAGATAGGCAGTTGCTGAGTGATGCAGTCAAATGGCATTTGGAAGCATCCACTCAACTGGTGTCCTATTTTCTCAATCTGTTTTGATGATCCCCGACTAGGAAAATCCTACTTTGGATGATTGCCACCTAACATTCTGATATTCTCTAAAACATGTTTTCTCCTCATTATTGTCCTGGAGGAACCTTTGAAATAATTTCCAGGTCACAGGAAAAAAAATTGCAAAAAAGAAAAAAAAAAACAATTCACTTCCAAGCTACCCAATTCAGATTTTACACAGTTTACAGCTATAGCTATATTGTGGCTCATAAAAATTCCTATCACTGCGATGTGTATTTTTTTCAATCTCTTTCTGGAACCCCCGAGTTCCATGAAACCCTAATTAAGAAAAGTTGCCCTGAAACAACTAATATATTGATTGGAAAGTCCTCAGAGCTCCCTCCTCCCCCCCCCCCCCAAAAAAATATATGCATACAATCATTTATCCAATTAAAAATGAGCAGCTTTTTTTATAGTTCAAAGTAAAGTCATTGCAAAAGTTGGGGATCAGTCACAAAGTGGTCCCCCCCCCCCCGATTTTCTACATAAATCTCTGGGTTGGAAGAAAAACATATCATTCTTCAGTTTGGTCTAGTGATTAAGGCACCAGGCTAAAAGCCAGAAGATTGTGACAATGGAGATTCTCAATCATCCAGGTCATGGTTGTCCCAAAGGTGCTGTTCAAAAGGCAACTGCATTTACTTGGTTCTTTTTTCACTGAAAACATTTTGCTTCTCATCCAAGAAGCTTCTTCCATTCTGGCGAGTTGTAGCTTTGGGACAGGAGATTGTCAGTTCTAGTTCATACTTCAGGTGTGAAAGCGAGCCGGGTGACTTTGGGTCAGTCACTTTCTTTCAGCCCATCTCACCTCACAGGATTATTGTTGTGGGGAAAATAGGGGGGAGGAGGAGGAGTGGATATGTTTGCTGCACTGAGTTATTTATAAAAACAATAAAGACAGAATTTTAAAAATCTTAAAGAATGTGGGAGAAACAGAAAATTAGAACTCTGGCTTTCAGTAGGAGGAGAAAAGAAAGTAATGATGGTTATCTGGCCCAAAGGCTTAATAATATCACATTTGCCATGAGATCGTCATTTAACTGACATATGTAATGTACAATGCAGTTAACATAAATTCCATCAATTGTGCAATGATCTGACACTATTTGCTCCTCTTGGATGTTGCAATCTTCTGTGGGCAGAGGCCAAATTCAATGTTGGTTGGTTTGTTTGTTTATTAAACTTTTATGCCACCCATCTCCACGCTAAGCCCTTCACTCCTCAAATAAAGCAGCAGGGAAGAGGATTTTTACACAGCCTAATCTTGGAATTATTTCCTTTATGGCAAAGTTTTTCCATGTATTTTCTTTTATACATTTGATGTTATAGTATACTGTCAACACCATTATACAGTTCATAGGCTTTTTGTTTTTTTGTTAATCAGTATAAGGAGGCCAAAATGCTCTCCCTTGAATTATTCTCTCCTGTTCTGAATTCCATATATTTCATAAAACCCCAAATCCTACTTAAGGTGAGATATACCGTAGGTTGTTAGAAACAAAACAATAAATAAACTTAATGCATCAAACTAGCCTCTTCTAGTTTTTAGTCTCAGCCCTATAGGCCAAAGACAAAACAATGGCAATAAAAATCTTAATAGAATTTTAACTGTCAGAAAGATGAAAGCCTGGATAAAGGATCATATAGAGATGTTTAGTTCTAGTCCAGACTTCAATGACTTCTAATTTTCTCCTCCACTTTTCCAATCCCTTACTAATCTTGCAAACTTTCAGACGACCAACTGGTCCCACTTAGCCTTGAACAAACAGCAATACAGATGTATTAACATGTTCTGCACATTTTGACTAGACACTGAAACCTTTAGTCCCAAATAAATGAACGCCTTAAAAAAGGAGGTCCAAGAGTCCCCAAAGCAAGAGGCCATATCTGGTTTCATCTGTTCCTCCACCATTTCAGAAAGGTCACCTACTCATAACTCTGTTAGTGCTTGAAAGTGCTGGCTAGTTCCACATCTCTAGTATATCAGGGCAAACCTCATCAGCAGAGTTCAGCAGCAGTTTTATAAATGTCAGCTCTTAAGGCTTACCCAGAAAAGTTCATTGGTGCAGTAAAGCACTCGGTTGGCCTTTTGGATGGCAATGGATTATTATATCCCGAAGGTCAGAGTGATGCAGTTACATTATCAACATGGGAAGAGACAGGTTGATCAATCCAGGGAGTCACCATCCTAATTAATCCTTCATTACTGCTTAAGTCATGGGAAGGAGGGAGGGAGGGAGGGAGGGAGGAAGGAAGGAAGGAAGGAAGGAAGGAAGGAAGGAAGGAATCTATCTCCTAAACAACATTGGGACAGAGAAGCAAATGAAGGATTTCCCTTTGGAAATAATAAAATAATAATAAAGTCAGATGCAGGTTAATGCTAACGATATTTCATGAAATCTTCCATTTTTTCCATCAGAATAGATTTCTGAAGATTTCTTTAAACAAAAACTGTTGTTTTTTTCTGCTGCTTTAATAGCTTCATAATAACATCCATTACCTTCTTCCCATTACAGCAGCCATTTTAGGAATAATGATCAACTACTGGTATATATAGAGTTCAGGAAAAAAACCATAGTCTTTGGTTTATAACCGTTTCATATATATTTGCATATACATGTACGCATCCAGCATGTTATTCTCTTCTAAGGTTAGCAGTATTATGGGAGAAAAGGAATAAGAAGTAGCAAGTCAAAGAAATCAAAGGCATGAGAAAAGAGAAAGGAAATACATCCAGAAAAGTGTGTCCATAGCAACTGTCACTGCCATATATTCAGTACGGATCAGCATCCTGCCCCTTTTAATGTGTGTCATATAATTACACATCTATACAAAGAAGAGATACCAACCATTTTGAAAATAATGACCATCACTGCACATGCCTCTGCAATTAAATCTAATTTACCAAAGTGCTGTTCATTGTATCTCACCTTACTTTTCAACCCTGCTAACTATCCTTGCTTCAATCACACCCACATATCACTTTATACAGTGCATTTTGTTCTTAAGACTTTCCTCCTCCTCTTCCTCCTTCTCCTTCTCCTCCTCCCTCTCCTCCTCCTCCTCCTCCCTTTCTTCTTTCTTCTCTGTCCTGTGCACACATATAGTTTTTAAGCACACTTCAAACAAGCCAAACAGAAATGCCATAAGAACATTGTCTCCATGTATTAACATTTCCTCAGTTGCATCATGTACATAATTTCCAGTTTTCAACCTTTTCAAAGCATTTATAAGAGTTCTTTTCTTTTTTTCTTTGCTATGAAAATTTCTCAGCAATATTTTTGAAAGTGGTTTAACATTGCCTTCTCTTTCTGAGGCCTGAGAAAGAGTGAATGGCTTAAAGTCAGCCATTTGGCTTCATACCTAAGACAGAACTTGAACCTGTGGTCTCCAGCCCATTTCCTTTAACCACAAGAAACTGGTTCTGCTCATTCTACAAACCTCTGAAATATCCCCTCCAGCATTGCCTCATTTAGGTTTCATCCCAGTTTCAATCTTTTTATTTTTAAAATCTTTCCTGCTGTAATGTAGAGGGTTTCAGTTTATTTACTGTATATTTTCATTTACTAGAGTTCTAACTTACTTTTTATTAAGACATTTAAAAAGCAATGTACATAATGCTCTTTCCATTGTTACCCAGAAAAAAAAGTGAAGTTATCAGACTGAGAGAGTGACTGGCCTCAGGCCACCCCCACCCCATCACCTTCAAGGGGTCAAGAGGGACTAATTTGAGGGTTCCCCTGCTCCTCATCTAACAAATTAACCCCACACCATACTGGCTTTCCTTTCATTCTCCTTATATTGCCTTAAAATCCCTCTGCATTTTCTCTCTTCTTTTAAATTATCCCTTGCTTTGGAAAATACCACCATAAGGCAAGACAACAATGGATGGAAACTAACCAAGGAAAGAAACAACGTAGAACTAAGGAGACATTTTGCTTTCACAGTGAGAACAAACAACAGTGGAATGGCTTGCCTCCAGAGGTTGTGGGCGCTCCATCATTGGAGGCTTCTAAAAAGAGGTTGGACAGCCACCTCTCTGAAATGGTATAGGATCTCCTGCTTGAGCAGAGGATGGGACTAGTGAGTTCCGGAATGCATGAAGGACACCAGGCACAGGAGTACAGCATAACCAGGGCTTTTTTTCTCATAGAACGCTCAGAATGGAGTTCCGGCACCTTTTTGGGATGGAATCTTGTAGGGTAGGCAAGGTGAGTTGTATGACATGTGTGAGTTCCGGCATCTTTTTCTTTTACAAAAAAAGCACTGAGCATAATCATCTTTATAAGGTGGTAGCTTGTCGGTCCAAAAGGTGTTACCTGAGCCCTGTTTATACCTGGCCAGGTGTGCTCCCAGCCAATCAATTTAAACCTGGATTTCCTGCCGAAACGCTGCCCCTGGTTGCAGCAGTTTTGGTGCAGCACCACCTGGTGGTATCGGTTGAGCTGTTTTTTAATAGTGTTAATAACCCCATATTTAACACCTTCCAACTCTGATGTTCTATGTTCCCTACATTCTTTTCAACTATATACCTCTGTATGCACACTGAATATGTTCTTGCACTCATCCTCATTCTATCTCTTATTGTCATTCTTGTCTTATCCACATCTTTCACTTCATCATTCCACCAAACATCCTTTTTTATACTTCCAATTAGCACAAACAAAACTACACATTTGGACATAATTCTTCTCATTCTCTTCCAAGCTACTTCTACAATCCCTTTACATCTATTTTCCATTTACTCTGTTGGGATATTATTCTGTATTCTAATATATATTCATAGAGCACTCATACCTTCCTTTCTTCTGCTTTTGCTCTGCCTCCCTCCTCCTCCCCCCCCCCCCTTATCCATTTTTCTCAAGATTTTTCTCTTGAGACTAGCAAATAATAATGGCCTACATTCAGAACCTTTCTTCCCCCTTATATTCTTCACTAAATCAATCCTTCATAATAAATAATCAGACCAGCATACTTTTAGATTTACTTTGCCATCTTGATATACAATTAAATTTAAATCACGTATTCAAAAAACCAGTCCTTTTTCAATCAGATTTTCATCAGTCATTTTCGTTTGTACTTGACTTTTTGAATGACTCAGTCACGTGCTATATACTATTTTATTTAGTTTCTACCCATCCATTCATTTCCTTTAGCATTTTTTTTTCCTCCCTGGAACACATTCATTCAGAATGGGGTACAATATTCCCCAAACATCTCTGATTCTTCTATTATCTTTATTCACTGAAGTGTAACAAGAAACAATCAGGCTCTTACAGGTTCTTATTTGCATACACATTGACAACCTGGCTCATCTCACATATACTTTCTGTCATACATTAGCACTTTTATTTTTAATTAAATTGACACCTTCAGTTTCCTGCATGTATTCATCAATCTCACAAGACCAGACCACACTCCTTCACATTCACTGCATCGTTTGTTTTGCAGGCAGACACGATATAGCATTTGATCTTTTTTTTAAAAAAAAAAAATCATGTTTTACTTTTAAATTTCAAGTCACAATCTTCCCTATGTCATGTGCCAGGAACCAGAATGAGATTGTCAGTTGATCAAATAAATTTTCTTTATTGCTATTTGGCCATTTATAAGAATCTTGACAGACTAACTGCATGCTCCTAAAAATAACCAGATAAATGCTCCAGGGATTTAAGAAGGTCAGGCCTCCGTCACTTTCACTCCTGCAGAGATTCCAGACTAACCAGTCTCCACCCACCACTTCAGCTGGGTATTCCATCACACATTGTTGTTAACAAATAGGCTCTGATGGCACAGTGGTTAAAGTGCAGTATTGAAAGCAAACTTTGCCCAGAGTCTGGAGTTCAATCCTGATGGACTCAAGGATGACTCACCCTTCCATCCTTCCAAGGTTGGTGAAATGAGGAACCAGATAGTTGGGGATCAATATGTAAATAATGCTTACATTGTAAACTGCTCAGAGAGCGCTATAAAGCACTTGTTGTTGTTGTTGTTGTTAGCTGCGAAGTCGTGTCCGACCCATCGCGACCCTATGGACAACATTCCTCCAGGCCTTCCTGTCCTCCACCATCCTCTGGAGTCCATCCAAGCTCACGCCTACTGCTTCAGTGACTCCATCCAGCCACCTCATTCTCTGTCGTCCCCTTCTTCTATTGCCCTCGATCTTTCCCAGCATTAGGCTCTTCTCCAGTGAGTCCTTCATTCTCATTAGGTGGCCAAAGTATTTGAGTTTTAGCTTCAGGATCTGGCCTTCTAAACAGCAGTCAGGATTGATCTCCTCTAGGACTGACCGGTTTGATCGCCTTGCAGTCCAAGGGACTCGCTGGAGTCTTCTCCAGCACCAGAGTTCAAAGGCCTCAATTCTTTGGCGCTCAGCCTTTTTTATGGTCCAACTTTCACTGCCATACATTGCAACTGGGAAGACCATAGCCTTGACTATACGCACTTTTGTTGACAGGGTGATGTCTCTGCTTTTTAGTGTGCTGTCTAGATTTGTCATGGCTTTCCTCCCGAGGAGCAAGCGTCTTTTAATTTCTTGGCTACAGTCCCCATCTGCAGTGATCTTGGAGCCCAGGAAAATAAAATCTGTCACTACCTCCATTTCTTCCCCATCTATTTGCCAGGAATTGAGAGGGCCAGATGCCATGATCTTGGTTTTCTTAATGTTAAGTTTCAACCCAAGTTTTGCACTCTCCTTCTTCACCTGCAACAAGAGGCTCTTTAGTTCTTCTTCACTTTCTGCCATTAGAGTGGTATCATCTGCGTATCTAAGGTTGTTGATATTTCTTCCGGCAATCTTAATTCCTGCTTTTGATTCATCTAGCCCAGCCTTTCTCATGATGTGCTCTGCATATAAGTTAAATAGGCAGGGCGACAGTATACAGCCTTGCCGGACTCCTTTCCCAATTTTGAACCAATCAGTGGTTCCATGTCCAGTTCTCACTGTTGCTTCTTGACCCGCATATAGGTTACTCAAGAGGCAAATAAGATGGTCTGGTACTCCCATCTCTTTAAGAACTTGCCACAGTTTGTTATGATCCACACAATCAAAGGCTTTAGCATAGTCAATGAAGCAGAAGTAGATGTTTTTCTGGAACTCCCTAGCTTTCTCCATGATCCAGCGTATGTTGGCAATTTGATCTCTAGTTCCTCTGCCTCTTC
>JAKJMR010017618.1:350410-362714 GCA_024449315.1 Daboia siamensis
AGGAAGGAAGGAAGGAAGGAAGGAAGGAAGGAAGGAAGGAAGGAAGGCCCTTGACATTATTGTTGATTGGAGATAGTATTTTTTCCTGTTGTGTAATTTTTTAAATTTATTTTAGTGCTGGCAAAACATGGTTTTCACATGTTTCCCCAACTGGTTTTCACTCTATTTTGTAAATGAAAACTTAATTCTGATATTTTTGTTTAGATTAGAATAAATTTTAGAATAAATTTGCTTGTATTCTTACAGTAACACTCTTCAATAATGATGCAGTATCTGTGAATATTTTCACTTTCAGTGTACAATCTGCTCTTTAGTGATCTGTGATCTCCTTGGCTTCCCATATTTCTGAGAGATGCACTGGAAGTCTTCATGAAGGCATTTCTCCCAATGGGCCTTTTTGGACAAAGATTTAGGGCTGTCAGAGAGGCTTCATAGTGTCAAGAAAGTATGTGATGGAAAGGAACAGGAGCAAGAACTCCTTTCCGCCATCTGCAATAAGAAAGTAAACCCAAAATATCTTCATTAAAAACAAATTGAAAGGAATTCTCATGCTTTTTGTGATAAATATTAAGAGTTGTGGTGTTCTGGAATGTAGAAGTATGTCTTCTTTTCTCAATTTAATTTAATTCAAGATATTGAAATTATGCTGCCACAATCCCCTGAAAATGAATAACAAACATGGAACAGAAAACCTTTTGAGAGGTTGAAATAGTATAAATTCAGAGATGCTTGAGTGCTACTTGATTGATAAAGTAAAACAAAGAAGTAAAACAAGACAGGACAGACTCCTCAGTTACATTAAGTCCAGTTTAGGATTTGAAGTTCTGAGAATTACTTATGTAAAGGGAAAACAGATGATTGGGGGACTGGAGGCTAAAACATATAGGGAACGGTTGCTGGAATTGGATATGTGTAGTTTAACAAAGAGAAGGGTGAGGGGTGACATGATAGCAGTCTTCCAATCTCTCAGGGGCTGCCACAAAGAAGAGGGAGTCACGCTATTCTCCAAAGAATCTGAAAGCAGGACAAGAAGCAACAGATGGAAACTAATCAAGGAGAGAAGCAACCTAGAACTAAGGAGAAATTTCCTGACAGTTAGAACAACTAACCAGTGGAACAACCTGCCTCCAGAAGCTGTGAATGCTCCAACACTGGAAGTTTTTAAGAAGAGACTGGACAGCCATTTGTCTGAAATGGTATAGGGTTTCCTGCCTTAGCAGGGGGTTGGACTAGATGACCTCCAAGATCCCTTCCAACTTATTATTATTATTATTATTACTTTGTTTCCCAGATTTTCCTAGAAAATAGCAGATACAATCCCAAAGATGGGATTTCATGAGGCAAGTGGACTTCCTTGCTTTTTTTCTTTGAAGACATTCTGCTTCTCATCCAAAAAGCTTCTTCAGCTGAAAGTCCAGTTGCCTTGTGAAAAACACCTTTGGGATAACTATGGCCTGGATGACTGAGAATCTCCACAGACATTTCGCAGATAGAATGAAATTTTTGGAGGAAAAAAGTGGGATTTCTTTCCTCTTTATGTAACTCACAGAGCTTAAGTCTGCATGCCAAGACAATGCTTGAATTCAATTTGAGGGGATTTTGCCACCTTAATTTCTGTATCTTGAAATTAAATTAAATTGAAAGGAGAAGACATCCTTCTAGATTTCAAACCACCACAATTCTTAATCTTTATCATTAAGTTAAGTTATTTCAGCTTGCACTCCATTGTTTACTCTTTTCTGCCTCTCCAAATCCTAAACTGGTAATGACCTACAAAGCCCTACATGGCATGGGTCCGAATTACCTACGGCAACTCCTGCGGCCGGGGTCAACTTCCCTCCATCCAGTGCGCTCCCACAGAGAGGGCCTCCTCAGGGTGCCTCTGATCAAAGATGTTGATTGGTGGCCCCTAGGGGGAGGACATTCTCTGTGGGCGCGCCAAACCTGTGGAACCACTTGCCGGTCGAGGTCCGGATGGCCCCCGACCTTCGCTCCTTCCGGCGAGATCTAAAAACTTATTTATTTGAGCAATCCAGCCTGGTTTGATGGGTTAAGGGATGGGGTTTTAACATGTGTTTTTTTTTTAATTACTGTTTATACTGGGCATAATATTTAATTGTTTTTAACTTTTGTACTTCATTTTTAATATTTATTGCCCTATACACTGCCCTGAGTCCTTCGGGAGAAGGGCGGTATACAATTTTAATAAATAAATAAAATAAATAAACTGTTCCTAATATAAGTGAGGAGTCTATCGTGTCTTTTTTAACTTTTTGTTTTTAGGTTTGTTTAGGATCAATAGTAGGCTTAATTAATTCCAATCATGTTTCCATGAATATTTTCTGGAAAGAAAAGGAGCTACAGCTGAACATATTTTCCTTAGAATGGCATCTTTTTTTAACTTCTTTCTCTCTGTCCAAATCAGCCTTTTTACCTTGAAAGGAGAGTTTTCCCCCCCTTCTCTCCTATGTGTTTTTAATACTCCTTTAGCTATAATCCCAGAATACAAATAGAACAGAGATATTTTTGTCTTCTTTCATGCTGTGAACATATTGATTTTCCCCAAGTTATTTTTTTTTATTTGCACCAAAATGAATATAGCCATTGTTCTATATATTCCCTATTTTAGGTATGCATTTTTGTGAGATGACAGATCTTGGGAACCAGGTATGGCCTCACTGTATCAGATAGGGAAACTGGGAAAAAAAAATACCACAAAACAAAACAAAAAAAGCAAAATGAAAAAAGAAATGAATTGTGGGGGAAAAGTGAATTGGAAAAAAAGTTGAATTATTTCTCTCTCATTTGCAATTGAGCAAAATCATTTATTTTTCTTGCTTTTGCTCTTACTGCCATTATTGCATTCTTCCTTCTTCTGTGAAAAGTTCTTCCCATTTCAACATTTTGTTATTTTTATAAGAATTTCACATACTCTTTGTAATGTATCGGGCTTTGTCTTGTTAAGGGAACATCACATGGGTTAATTGCTGGTAGGTTGTTTAAGCAGGGAAGCTGGCTAACGGCTCCCAGCTCCTCAGACAACCCATCTCCAGTGCTGCCATTGGCTGCCTCTAGGGTAGCAATAGGTTGCTTTAAACCTATTGGCCGCTGTCTAGAGGCCAGGGTATAAATTTCTGCATTCGCAGCCCTGTTTCTCAGTTCAGTTCCTGCAAGCAATAAACAATGATCTTTGCTGAACTCACTGACCTTGTCTCGTCATTGCAGCCACGAACCCAGTATCTAACACTCTTTGCTCCAGATCCTTGCTGGGTTGCTAGAACATTGGAGGTTAAGGCTTCCAAAAAGCCAGTATGAAAAATTTTATACTTTCTTCTTGCTGTTCAGATCCTATGTCAGGGGTCTTCAAACTTGGTCCTTTTATGACTTGTGGACCAACTCCCAGAATCCCTCAGCCAGAGTGCCTGGCTGAGGAATTCTGGGAGTTGAAGTCCACAAGTCATAAAAGGGCCAAGTTTGAAGACCCCTCTCCTATGTAGTTACTGAGAATAATCAGTGAATTGTTGTCAAAGTTGTAAGAGCAGCCCTGATGTTTCTTTGATCTACATGAAATGATGGAAGCCATTAACTTAGATTTCAAAGGGGATTCAGGAGATTCATGGTAGATATGCTATCAGTGGCAGCTGCTCATGATGATTAGATATTACAAATAAGCTGCAACAGCCACAGGGAATTGGTTATAAAAACTAAAAATAAAATGGCAATCTGAGCTGCATGATCAAAGCTGCACCCCTTTTGTACCTGTATCAATGTTGCACATGTACAAAGAATTTGATCATACTTCTGCATACATCACCTTGATTTTTATCAATAGAAGAAAATATTTGTAGCTCAGGGTTGAACTATGGTGTCCTTGGTGTTCTCTAAATCTGTTACGTTTTTGCAGATGTCTCATTCCCCAGCTAAGTAACAACATCAATGTCCACTGATAAAGCCACCAGCAACAACAGCATTTTATCTTGTTTTGTTTTTACTTTATTTTTATTTTTTAATGTGTTTCTATTTGCAATTCTCATCGGGGACCCTTAATAAAAATATTTATTCAAGTGCCTTTGTATAAAAATTTTAAAAAGTGTAACCTAAGAAAAATAGACACATTGTGAGTACTGTTACTATCCTAATGCTGATATCTGTTTCTACAGGACAGAATCAATGATAGTTGCTGAATAAAATTATTGCTTCACCTGTTGGTCTCCTCTGTTCATTGAGCATGGAACAGTTATAAACACAGTTATGTGGGTCTGGCTGCAGCAAAACCTATAACTCTTTCACAAACTGAATTTTCTGGGAGCCTGTGGGAGCATTTATCTTAGTTCTTACCTCAGGTGTTTGGGAAAAACAGATTATACTTATCGCGACATGAGGAAATTTACACGTTCAGAACACATTGTCCAGAAATAAAGAGTCTGGCAGCACCTTTTCAGACTAACAACCTTATGCTTGTTTATTAAAAAGCAAAAGAATTTTCTGATGGATGTTTACAGTGGGGAAAATATAAACTTTTCCTAATTCTCAGGTGCTAGAATTGATACTATGAAGTATTCTATGTGAGCAATAGCTTTTTTTGGTTTTATTATAGTTTTATTTAACCATTTCTTATTTTGCAGACAATCTTTCAACTTATGATGACAATTAGGACACCTCATACAATGACCACAATCTAGGCATTCCCAGTTGTGGTTGATAAGTGATTTTGTGTATTGTTAAGCGGATGGAGTTCCAGGTAAGGAGCATGGGACACTTCAGGAAGTAGGAAGGGGAGACCCTGGAAGACCCAATGCAATGGATAAGTGTCACTCTATTCGGAAGTTGAAAATCCTCCTGCTAAATTCTAAGCAGGATTTTCATCCTCTGAGCAAGGACAAAGTTACATGCTATCAGTGCTGGGGCTTCCCTACCCTCCAGAGGCACCCTGCACTCCTTACCTTACTGCACTGCCTCTCTGCTCAGGGGATGAAAATCCTGCTTGGATTTCAACTCCCTCTTATCTCTGGGTGTTGGCTAAAAGAGCTCCCCACCAAAAGATTCAGCTCTATACAAGCAGGCACAAAGGATTTCAGCTCTGTGAAAATAGGCACAGAACTGAAAACCATCAGCAGAGAGTTCTTTCAGCCCCATAAATGAGAAAGAATCTTCTTGAAAAGCAGTGGCAGCAGTCTGCAACCTTTCCTGCTAGTTTCCACTGACTTTTTGAGGAAGTGGTAAATAACAATAGTGCTTAGACTTATATACACCCCATAATGTCAGCATATTGCCCCCAACAAGCTGGGTCCTCATTTTATTGACATTGGAAGGATGGAAGCCTGAGTCAATCTTGAGCCCTATCAGGATTGAACTCCAGACTGTGGACAGAGTTTGCCTGCAACATTGCATTCTAACCACTGCGCCACCGGTGCTAAGAAGATTGAAAATGATTATTACATGATGGTGGGTGTTTGGCAACTGGTTGTAAGTACAAACAGGTTGCCAAACACTTGACTGCAATTATGGGACCATGAGTGCGGGTGTGCAAGATATTGCAATGGATCTAAGTGCTTTTCAGACCATAAAGCACCCTTTCTGACGCCATCATTAATTCAAGCCATCATTAAGCAAATGGTAATATGTCAAGGACTACCTGTAATAACAAAAGGGAAATAGAAATGTGTTTTAATTCTGATCTCTTCATACTTAGACTTCTTGTGGAACTGGAATATCTGAACAGAAGCTGTAACCATATCAAGTGAGTAGAATTGCATCTGCCATGTAATTATGGAGGATATCTAATTGTAATTGACACTGTCAATGTAGTAGCTAAAATATGTTTATGTCCTTTGCTCATACATCCCTTCTCAGCACTGGAACATTAGCACTGAAGGGCCACAGTGCATATTCCAATCTCCCCTGCATAAGTAGAATGAGGAATGTCCAAAAAGACTTTTGTATTTCTCACTACTGTGGATTTTCAAAATGAAGCGGTCATGTATGGTTGTCAAAAATACTGACATCAAATCTTTTCCCATCCTCACACAAGAGAGCATTCAAACTGAGTCAGCAAAAGTAATGAAGAAAGAAAATGATCAGCGGATAGTACTGATGGATAGTCTAGGTATGTGACAACTCAGGTCTCCAGGAATAATTCAGAACAACTAAGCTTTAGACCAGGGGTCTTCAAACTTGGCTCTTTTATGACATGTGGTCTTCAACTCCCAGAATTCCTCAGCTAGGCACACTGGCTAAGGAATTCTGGAAGTGGAAGTCCACAAGTCATAAAAGGGCCATGTTTGAAGACCCCTGCTTTAGACTAACCTTTCCCACAATTCTTTGACATAATGTAGAGCTCACACATTCTGCATAGCAAAAGATGGTTCAACTGGTGGTGCTTTCCAAATTCATCACCCAAATTATCCAACACCCCTTTAGTTCTGAACTGTAGCACAAGGATAGCTAGATTTAAAATATGTGTAGTAATTGTTCTCAGTGTAGTTTCAAGAGGTTGCCAATTCCCTCTCCCCTGGATTCTTTTCACTCCTTGGTGATGAGTAATTGTTTTTTGAAGAATCAAAAAGGAAAAAAAGAAGAAGCAAAGAGGAAAAGAAGAAGCAAAGCAAATGTCTGAATGCCTAGTTAGTTACTGCTCAGTTCAAAGGAACAGGCGTAGTAAGAGGAAGATTTTTATCTCCTGAGTACAGAAGACTCAAATTACAATGCCAACTTTGACAAAAAGATCCCCTCCCTCTCAATCTGAAGCATGCTGGAATCAATTGAAAAGGGCAGCCAATCCCAAACTGCACACAAAAGAGATGTATGAGTTGAGGAATTCAAGTTTCTTGTGAACCAAAAGCAGCTTTCTTGGAGGAAGTCTGTGCTTCATGCAATGTAATTGTTCTACTTTTTCAGAAGGTGATTTAGATCCATCCCTCTAGGAATAGCAATTCCCTCTTTCAACAAAGCCCCAACAAAAAGATGCAATGGTGACAAAATTTCATTGCAGGTTGTTTGTCTCGTAATGGGTCACTGATCTGGATCCATCTTTTATTCAGCAGAGATGGTCTAGGGCAGGGGTCTGCAACCCTGACAACAAGATGGTGGACAGGCAGCAAAGGCTGTAAAGAGCTCCTCCAAAAGTAAAAGCTTTCTTTTCGCTTTTATTTTTTATTTTAACTTGTTAACCCCTTTTAACACTGCATATTAACCTACCCATTTTTAACCTATTTTAAACCCATTTTTAACCTATTTTTAAATCTGTTTTAACCCTTGTTTGACTTTTTATAACAGTCAAAGACTTTTCATAAAGGGTATATACTGGAGAGGCTACCATTGTTTTACCTACATTTTATCAACTCTACAAGCCAGGATTACCAAGAATGGGGAAAAGGAGAAAGAGCATGTTCACTCGGCACCATAGAGTTCTTCCAAGCCACTGAAGCAGCATTTAATATTTCCAATAAGTGTCTTCTGCTCAGGGAACCTGCACCCACTCCTGGTTCAGTCTCTCCATGAGGGAACTATGGCTTTAAATCCAAGTGGCATCAGACCTCACACTGATAAGCAGCTGAATCAACCTTGAGAAAACAGAGAAGGGATCCACAAACAGAGTTACCCACAGTCACTGATTCTGCTGGGATCATGCCAGGAAATGTTGATAGACTTTAATGATATATTGCCAGAACCTGAGCAAGCTAATTATACACAGAGACTGGATGATTTAAAAGAAGCATTGACAATAACTACTCAATCTAATGCATCAACTAACAATTATTATAACTATCCTTCATCAAGTGCCCCTATAGAGAACTTGAACTGACTATATGAAGGCCAGTGCAAGAAAAACACTTTTAACATCATGTCATGGAATGTAGCCACGTGGTATCATTTCAGAGGTCTTAATCACTCTGATCCTCTGAAAGGTAAGGATATTATATTGGTGCAAGAGACTTGAACTATTGATGATCTCCTGTTTAATGGCTATTATTCATATAAGCTGGAAGCAAGGACAGCAGAGGCCCAGGGAGACTGAAATGAGGGCTGGGTATATTTATTTCTACCAACTTGAGAGCAGAGTCCACACTTATTACCCCTTTAAACCATTCAGCTATGGCTCTTCTCCTCAAATGGGACTCAGTCCTGATTTTGATAATTAATGTTTATCTCCCTTCTTCACTAAGAAAAGCTGAAACCACTGCTGTATGGCTGGAGTTGGAACACTACATTAATAAACAACTCATGGAACACCCAAATGCCAGGGTCCTATTAGGGGGAGACTGTAATGCCAGATTGGGACCAGATGATCATATATTATTCATGAAATATCATCAATACCCACCATCAGAAGTCCCTATACAAACCAAAACCCACCTCATATGACTCTCTAAAGACATTAGAGCTAACTATGCTGATCTCTGTCTTGCCAAGTTTGCAAATAAATTTAACTTCTTCATATCTAACGGCTCATGGCCTGGTGACTATCCTGGAGAATTTACATTCGTGGCAGGGTCCAAAACTAGCACCATTGACTACATCTTATCTTCTATGGACTTAGTACATTATATAGAAAGTTTTGAAGTCCTGCATTACCTAGAAAGTGATCATCTTCCTCTGTATATATACATGAAGCCCTTTATCAGGCGAGGATAATTTTATCCCTGAAGTCTCTACAGCCGGCCTAACAAGAATGTCAGGTCAAATGGACACAACAACTTGATCAGAAGGTAAGGAGAGCCCTAACAGAGGATATTTTTCAAAACATCTGTGCAGCCTTTATATCAGCTAACCTGATTTATTAGATTTATTAGAACTATATAAAAGTTTAGTTTATAAGCTACAACCATTATTAGCACATGACCAAAATTTCTCAGTTAAGAGGTTCTGTACCACCTCCAAACCATGGTTTGATAAGGATTGTATAGAAGCCAAGAAAGCCCTTAACTTGGCATACAAGAAGTACAAAAGGAAGACTGGATATGGCAATAAAGCAATTCTTAAACAGCTACTTACACTCAAAAAGCAATTCAAGCAGTTGACTGCATTCAAGAAGAGACAAGACACAAGGTCTTCCTGGGAGCAGCTCATTGTGGCAGCGAAGCAAAAGAACTCTTCTTTATTTTGGTGTCTAATAGCTTGCCACTCTGAAAGAATCTATGCCCCATTAGACTGTCATATATGTCCTATAACCTGGGAACTGCATTTTTGGAGAATTTGTGAAGACCACTCCAGTGAGAGTACAAGGTCTATAATGAAGGATTTACCTGAGTGGCCTCCAGTTTCAGAGTCTGAAATTAAATCCCACATTGGCCAACCTGGGATTGGGAAGGCTCCAGGAGCTGACTTCATTTCACCTGAATTACTAAAGAATAATATGGAGTGGTGGATACCTGTTGTGGCAGCGCTATTCACCTGTATTGACTCCACCGGCCATGTCACAGAGGGTTGGGGCTTGGCAATTGTGGTCCCAATTTATCAAAAGGGAAAGAGAGACAATCCTACCAACTACAGACCAATAAGTCTGCTAAATATAATCAGCAAACTCTAGGCCAAAAACCTTCAAGATAAATGAAAGGAGTGGCAGGATCCTGAGAACCTGATTGCTGAAGAACAAGCTGGGTTTAGAGAGGGGAGAGGCACCATAGATCAGTGCTTAGTTCTTCATCATCTGATTGAAAAATATGCATCAGATAGACCGGTATCATTATATGCTGCCTTTATAGATCTTAAGGCACCTTTTGACATAGTTACAAGGACTAAGCTATGGGAGAAGCTGGAAGCTGCCTCAATTGATCACAGAGTCCTCAATCTGTTATCTGCCTTAAATACCAAAACATCCCTCAAGGTGAGGTGTAATATGCAGGGGTCTTTCTTGAGGTCAGTTGAAACTCAAAAGGGGGATAAACAGGGGTGCATTTTGGCCCCCTTGCTCTTCAATTTTTACATAAATTATACGGTAAAATGGTTAAATAATCCAAATTACCACCCCCCAAAAATAGGTGACCAAAGCAATGCTCTGCTGCTCTATGCAGATGATGCTGTGATTCTCTCCAGGACTCCAGTTGGCCTTAAAAGAGCTTTGTGAGCCCTTGTCCAGTATTGCAAATATAATAAACTGGACATAAATTATGAGAAAACAAAGGTTACAGGTTTTGCAAAAAGGCCAAAATGGTACTCATGGTATTTAAATAGCCACAAATAAAGCAGGTAACTACCTTTAAGTACCTACAGGTGGTCATCCATGCCATTGGCTCACAAAAAGCCATGGAGAATATACAGCTGCCTCTGGCCAATGATCAGCGAATGCCATTCTTATTTTTTTCTGCACAAAGGGAGGACACTGTGTTCCAGCTGCAATTAAGCTCTTTCTGGCCAAGTTGCTAGCACAGCTTCTCTATGAGGCCTTGCTCAGACCCTTAACTTCGTGTTTTATACCAATCCAAATTTATCAGAACAATTCTCCAGATGCCATGCTGTGTCCCAAATACACTTCTGCACCTGGAGACAGGATTGATAAAAGTTGAAGCAAGAATCTGTATAGCTTCCTTAAACATCTGGCTAAGGCTTAATTGCTTTCCACAAGGCCTTGCTCCATTAATTCTACAAGATAAATTCTCCTCTTCATGGATCAAGGCAGTTGAGTCCAACCTTGCCAAACTAGACTTCTCATCAGCCTCAATTCTCAAATTGGACTATGACCAAGCAAAACAAACCTTGCATCAGAGGGTAGAGGACATTGAGAGGCAAGCAGACTTAGGTATAACACTGCTGTTTCTGGCTCCAGACTCTATTAGATATGTGGTTACACCTGCCAGGAATCTTAGTCAGTTGGAGTCAGTAAACCACCAGAAAGCATTCTTGCTTGCACGGTGCCATGTGTTTCCATTGGCCGTCCTGTACGGCAAATATAAAAAGACACCATGGGCTGAAAGACTCTGCTCCTGTGGCTCATGAGAGGTGGAAACCATTGGACACATACTTCTTTGATGTTCCTTCTACAGAGCTATTCAGAAAATCCATATCCTCCCCATAATAAGTATCCTGGTTGTTCAAAAAGTATTTATCTCCAGGGGTTCTGCTTAAGGATGAGCAGGAAGTGATCATGGCACAGGTGGCTAGATTCTGTGCAGCAGCATTGGGGATTCACTAGAAACATAATCATTTTAAATCTTTTTAATAATCTTTTATAATTAATTTTATTATGTGTTTTATCCAGTTTTAGACTATACTCAATGTATTTTTATTGTCAGGTCAGTATACTTCAGTTTTTTTGAAGCTAGCTAGTTTTTGATATACTGTCTGTAAAACTAGGCAGACCTTGGTCACCCATTGATTACATCATTAATTGTAATATATTGTTATGTCCTCTTGTGATGGTTCTGTTTTGTTTTATTTGAATGTTTAATTTATGTGTTGGCCTCTGGCTGTAATAAATTGATTGATTGATTGATTGATTGATTGATTGATTGATTCACTGACTGACTTGTGGACTTCAGCTCCCAGAATTCCTCAACCAGCAGAGCTGAAATCCAGAAGTCTTAAAGTTGTCAAGGTTGCAGACCCCTGGTCTAGTGGGATAATTTGCCACAGAGGGCAAAGATACTGATAGAAAAGAATATTTGTAGTTCAGGGTTGAATTGTGGGGTCCTTGGTGGTCTTTGAGCTTGTTTGTTTTCTTGCAGATATTTCACACATACCTATAATAATGGGAGGATATTTAGATGGTGGTCATCATGATGATGTCTGGTCTTTCTGCTGAATTTTCCCTCTTGGTCTGCTTCCTGTGAAACTCATTTGTCCTGTACAGGATATAATAATTATTCCCCTTGAGCTTGATCAGTCTAGGCACAAATCCACCAGCAGGACTGCCATCCAGGGAATTAAATGCTGGAGGACACCAACTCCCAAAGGCCTGTTGCTCTGCTGCTCTCTACCTTTTAATCATAGAATCACGGGGCTGGAAGGGATCTTGGAAGTCTTTGAGTCCAAACCTCTGCCCAAGGAACGAGTCCTTATACCATCTTGGTTCCGTGTCTAGTTCTCACTGTTGCTTCTTGACCCGCATATAGATTTCTCAAGAGGCAAATAAGATGGTCTGGTACTCCCACCTCTTTAAGAACTTGCCACAGTTTGTTGTGATCTACACAATCAAAGGCTTTAGCATAGTCAATGAAGCAGAAGTAGATGTTTTTCTGGAACTCCCTAGCTTTCTCCATGATCCAGCAAATAATAATAACAATAACAATAACAAGAAGAAGAAGAAGAAGAAGAAGAAAAAGAAGAAGAAGAAGAAGAAGAAGAAGAAGAAGAAGAAGAAGAAGAA
>JAKJMR010017618.1:368707-385846 GCA_024449315.1 Daboia siamensis
TTCCTGCTTTGAGCTACGGAGCTGCTCACCGGCGGACGGGGTTGACAACAACTTTATTGTCTAAATTATGACATGAATGAAGGCAAATATACATGTCCCAGGATAATGTTGCAGGATCCAATTTGGGTCAGTCACAGTGACCAAACTGAATTGGATCCTGCAAATTATGACTGTACCATAAAGGTAAAGGTTCCTCCGCACATGCGTGCTAGTCGTTTCTGACTCTAGGGGCCGGTGCTCATCTCCGTTTCAAAGCCGAAGAGCCAGCGCTTGTCTGAGGATGTCTCCGTGGTCATGTGGCCGGCATGACTAGACACCAAAGGCGCACGGAACGCTGTTACCTTCCCACCATGGTGGTCCTTATTTTTCTACTTGCATTTTTACGTGCTTTCGAACTGCTAGGTTGGCAGAAGCTGAGACGAGTAACAGACGCTCACTCTGTTACGCAGCACTCAGGATTCGACCCGCCAAACTGCCAACCTTCAGATCGACAAGCTCAGCATCCTAACCCACTGAGCCACCGTGTCCCTCAGTACCATACTGAGCTCTATAAAATGCTAGGTCATACAACCAAACATACCTAACATTGAATTGATATCTAGCAGTAAGTGAACAGATTGCAGTCATGAGGTATTTTAAATCCCTTTCCTTAATCAACTAAAGAAAAGTGGCATTCATCACTGATAAAAATCTCCACCGAAATTGGAGCCAGACTCATATTTTGATGCCACCTAGATTCAGATGACCTTCCTCTTTTTATTGTTCACATTATTCTTTTGGTTTATTAAAAGTAGTTATAGATAATGCTATACGTAAATGAAATATTTCCAAAAGATGAAAAGCAGATTTTGAAGACAACTTTAGAGCAAAATATTAAAATTGCTCAATATAAAACATTCCTATGTAAATGAATACAAGAGGAAAACAAGCCAACAAACAAATTAGGACTCTGTCATTCTTATTATCCTTACCAAAGACATTTATGGGCAATGTAAGAGCCATCTGAATCCCTATACTACCTTTCATGCAGTTTTATCAAGCAAGTGGCTATTTTTGTTTTCTCTACTCAGCAGCTGAACGGGATTTGGAAGAGTGGAGAAATCTGCAGATTTAGGCACATTTAGCTTTTTCACAGGGCCATTGAATTGGAAAGTAGAAGGAGGTGCATAATAATATCATTTAGATTCCATCATATGTCTTCCCCCAACTATTATATTGTTCTTTCAACTGGCACTGTGAACACGTAGGTGCAGCACAGATTTTTATTATGTAAGTGATGCCCAAGTTGAAAATTTGAAAGTATTTCCAAAATTGCTGCTACAGTACAATTTTTAGAAGGTAAATTTTCAAACCTGGCCTTGACTCCTAGTGTCTATGAGTTTTCTTGGAAATAATCTAAACATTAGCCCCTTCTTGGTTGTTTTCTGACTTTCCATTTTTTTTGTTTTGCCCCTGTAATGATTTCTCATTGATAATTTCTCAACATAGAATAGAATAGAATAGAATAGAATAGAATAGAATAGAATAGAATAGAATAGAATGCGAAATTGGAGGTCTTCTAGTCCAGCCCCCTGCTCAAGCAGGAGAATCTATACTATCTCAGACAGATGAATGTCTAGCCTCTCCTTAAAAATCTCCAGTGATGGAGCGCCCACGATTTCTGGGGGTAAGCTATTCTACTGGTTGATTGTCCTCACTGTCAGGAAGCTTCTCCTTAATTCCAAGTTGCTTCTCTCTTTGATCAGTTTCCAACCATTGTTTCTCATCCTTCCCTCTGGTGCTTTGGTGAACAATCTGCCCCCCCTCTGCCTTGTGGCAGCTCCTCAGATACTGGAACACTGCTATCATGTCTCCCCTATTTCTTCTTTTCTTTAGACTAGCCAAACCCAAGTCCTGCAGCCATTCTTCATATGTTTTAGTCTCCAGGTCTTTGATCATCTTAGTTGCTCTTCTCTGAATTTTTTTCAAACTTTCAATATCTTTTTTGTGATGTGGTAACCAAAATTGCCTGCAGTATTCCAGGTGTGGTCTTACTAGGGTTTTATAAAGTGGTTCTAATTCTTCATGTGATCTTGATTCTATGCCTCTGTTTATACAACCCAGGACTGTATTAGCTTTTACAGTTGGTGCTGCACACTGCTGGCTCATAGTCAAGTGATCATCCACCAGGTATAAACCCACTTAATTTTAGAGTCCAGACAAATAAATATCACCACTGATCATATTAAAAGTCACATTCAGTGAGTGCTGATTTAAAAAGTATGCATGCAAAGTCAGAGTGATGTTTATGAGCTAACTAGCTCTTTGAAGGCAACAATGGGCACGATGAGGGACAGGACTTAATAAAAAGATTCTTCCTTAATCAAAAAAGAAAATCTGGTGTAATAGTTCAAGAACAGAAATAGGCTTTATTATTTACTTATTTAGAATATTACTGTGCTACCGCAATCAAAATGACTGTCAGCTGCTTATATAGAAAAATACAATATAAAATGCATCTAATACAAACAAAAATAATGGCACAGCAACAATACAAAGAAAACAAAATAAAAGAAGGCAATTCCCAGTCCAATTTCCCTTTCAGGGGAAAGCTCACCAAAATGGCTTTATCTTCAAGAGTTTCCAAAATGTGATAAAATCAGATACAACAACCACCTTACTTAGCAACAGAAATTCTGGTCCCAACAAGGATCGCAGGTAGAGGACTGCAGATATTATGCCTAGCATAGTCAAGACAGAGTGATTTTAAGATTCTTTCTCACCGTTTTTGCTTTTTCGGGGCTCAAACATCTTTTCTGTAAGAGCTCAGTTTCTCTTTCCCCTTCTCTGAGTTGACGTGCAGCTTTTTCTGGAGCTGAGGATTTCACTGTAAATCAGATTTGGTGGTTTGGGCACCATCTTAGTAAAAGCAGTATTGATAGCACTTAAGCTTTTCTACCACCCCACAGTGTTTTACCACACTCTCTGAGTGGTTTACAAATGTCAACAAATTGCCCCCATCAACTTGGTTTACTGAGGTCATTTTACTGACCACAGAAGGACAGAAGGCTCAAACCCTATCAGGATCAAACTCCAGACTTTGGGCAGACTTTGCCTATAATACTGCATTCTAACTACTGCACCACGAGGGCTCTTAAGACCTAGCCCTTGAGAGACTCCAGACTCTCAAGCAAATGAAACACATCTGCATGTTTTTTTTAAAAAAAATATTTCTGTGCAGAAACCATATATTTTCATTTCATCACAGAAGCCATGCAACACCACATCTTTCCATTGCCAAAAGGGAGTTGCAAATGAAAGACTCTGCCGTCCTCCAAATACTCCTATTTTTTTGGCAAATCTCGGTTATCATGAAAGGGAAGGGCCTTATTGTGACTCTTCTGGTAGGAATTCTGCTTCAGTGGAGCACCGAATTCATCCAAGCACACAACTGAGAGAGAAATTTGTAGCAATGAGGAACACTGGTTGGTTGCCATTGAGTACACAGGGGGACACTTTGAAGTGGATCCTACTTTCAGTTAATGAGGGAACCTGGGGCTAGAAAGAGATTTTGGCAGAGTTTAACTTTTTTCTTTGTTTTGGCTTTGAAATCCAAAGGGGGGAAAAATGAAGAAAAAAGGCAAAGAATCCACTTCAGTCATGTATTACGATTGCTTTGCTTTGCTGTGCTGTGATACTAATGTGCACATTTTAACATTTTGTAAAGTATAAAAGTTAAAAGAAAAACAACCTTTCATCCAAGGGGACATCATCTCTCTTCCTTTAAGCAAGGTGGAACTGCAAAAGGTATTTGGACATTTGGAGAAAAAACAGACAGTTATTTGTAGCAGATAGGAGAGCTAGTTTGGTGTAGTGGTGAAGGTATCAAGTTAGAAACCAGGAGAATGTAAATTCTAGTCTCACCTCAAGCTCAAAGCCAACTGGGTGATCTTGGGCCACTCTCTCTCTCTCTCAGCTATAGGAAGGAGGCAATGGCAAACCATTTCCAAAAAAAGCTTTGCCAAGAATACTGCTGGGATATGTCCAGGTAATTGCTAAGAGTCAATACTGACTAAAAAGTGGGAGGGGAGAGGTATGTAGTTGCAGGTAGAAACAATCAGGACATAAGAGGATAGAAGGGATTCCCAGCCTCAAAGTTTGAGAGCCACTTTGTTTGTTTAGTTTGTTGTCAAAGTTCATTAGCCCAATTATCAAATCAGGTGACTTTTAGAAAAGTCTCTGGAGGCTACATCCAAGTTTTTAGAGGGCCCTCATTTGGTCTCTGAAACTAGGAGCTTCCATACTACATAATTTAATGGCCAGAAAATTTAAAGCAAGATCCAAGCAGAGGACCAAAAGGGCACTTTCATTTTGTTTGCCAACAAGGCACAGGCCAACAGCTGCTGTCCTGCTCTCATTTAGAAATTGGCCACTATCAGCATAAGCTTAGCTGGCCTGTTTTTTTGTTTTTTGTTTTTTGTTTTTGCAAGCTAGCAAAGAACAAAATATGCTTTTGTGGCATTTTGGCATGCATAGTAATGCTTCTCCTTCTGGCAGTGTTAAATGGAGGCACGTAATGAAGTTATGTTACTGTAAGGTCCTGGATAACTAATGCCACATTAAAGAGGTATTAGAATACAGAATAACAGAATTGGAAGGAACCTTGGAGATCTTCTAGTCCAACCCTCTGCTCAGGTAGGACACCCTATACCATCTGGGACAAATGGCTGTCCAATCTCTTCTTAAAAACCTCCAAAGATAGAGCATCCTACAACCTTTGGAGGCAAGTCATTCCACTGATCGTTCTCGTTGTCAGGAAATTACAAAAGGAACAATTTAGAAAATATAATGGCAGCTAAGGACAAATCTTGTCCCAGTTTGTTGCATACACACTGTCTCAAATGCATCCCACTAATGTCATTTCACCTTCTGGGAAGGTGCCACTTGAAAGGGTAAGGAGTCACGTCAGAAAGGAATAGCTTTACGTACTGGCTCCTACACAGTCAACTGTTTAATGGACCAGATTGACTATCCTAGTAAACCAGATTAGGTCCACGAGTTATTCATTTTTCTTCCATATATTTTTTTACCCTGTTAAATTGATGAAGTTCATTCCCAAGAAGACATACATCAGTTCATTGACTACCAACTCTTGGGAGTTCTGAAAGACAATTTTATTGAATAGTACAAATTTCATGACATTAGATATATTGGAAGAATGTTGTAGAATGTTCAATGAAGGCCACATCAGAATTATGGTTGCTCTCAAAGGGAGAGATGGGCGTGGCTGGGTAGGCATGGCTGGTTCGTCACAGCCAGGTTGCTGCTATTAGAAAGGCGTGGCTGGCTGGGTGTGGCCAGATTGATGCTGCTCATTAGGTGCAGCTGACTTGGTATGGCCAGGTGGGTGTGGCTGAGTAGGTGTGGCTTGGTAGGTACAGCTGGCCCAGCTCTGCTGACTTAGGATGGCTGGGTTGGCACAGAACAAGTCACATTGGCTAATTCATTGCCCCACAAGCATCTTGCCTCCCCAAACTACTGGCAGACAAACACATCCCTGTGTGCACACAGCCACCACATTCCAGGTTTGGGGACTTTTATCCACAGATGTAGATAAAAGTCTCCAAGCTTGGAATGGTGTGTGTATGCATGCATGTAGCATGCCAAAGTTGGATGTAAGCCCGAGGTATCCAATAAGCCATGCTTGGCCCCGCCCCACCTGCACCACACTCGTGCACCTAGGGGGCCCTGCAGCCAGGTCTTGCCTTGCCTCACCCCTGTGGTGGTATCGTCACCAGCAGAATCCCTGTCCAGCAGGAGCCCCACCACCCATCTGCTCTCTCCAGCCCAGGACCTCATGAGCCTGGACGGGAAGCTGCCTCACAGCCCACCAGGTGAAGCAGCCACCTCGGAGCAGTGCCCAGCCACACTTACCACCTCTTTGAGGCTTCTGCTGCTGCTGTATTCACTCTCCTTTGCCAGGTTGATCAAGGTGGGTGTAGGAGGGTGGGGGGAGTAAAACTTGTGGGTGCCACTCTGAGGTGGCTACTTTGCCTGGTGGGCTGCAACCTCAATTTGCCTTCTGGGCCCCCAAGCTTTCTGTGCTTGAGGAGAGCAGAGGGGTGGAGGGGCAGCAGGGCTTCTTCTGGATGGGGGTGCTGCCAGTGTCGATGCCACTGCCATGGGAGCAAGGAGGAGTGAAATGAGGTGAGGCAAGACAGGTGGTGGGGCAGGGGTAGGGGTGGGGGTGGCCGGGCTGCAGGGCCCAAAGGTGGATTCCCAAGGCTCACATCAGCTGGCTGTTGCTGCTGGCCAATGAGTTGCTGAGGGGTCAATGAGCTGCAGCTGCTGCTGGGCATGGCCACCCCCTACACGCTCACCACCTCCTGTGCATGCAACCAGGGAAAGCACCCAACTGGGCTTGGGTGGGCAAGGGCTGAGGGATAGGGGCCAGCCCCTCACCATCTCCAGGGCAGTCCTGCAGGCCAGATCTAAACACATCAAGGGCCGGATCTGGCATGCAGCCCTTGAGTTTGACATGTCTTTGTGGGGTATCCAGCAAGCGTATTTGTGATAAAAATATGACTTCAGCTGTTTGTTGTTGTTGTTAGCTGCGAAGTCGTGTCCGACCCATCGCAACCCTATGGACAACATTCCTCCAGGCCTTTCTGTCCTCTACCATCTTCTGGAATCCATCTAAGCTCACACCTTCTGCTTCAGTGACTCCATCCAGCCACCTCATTCTCTGTCGTCCCCTTCTTCTATTGCCCTCCATCTTTCCCAGCATTAGGCTCTTCTCCAGTGAGCCCTTCTTTCTCATTAGGTGGCCAAAGTATTTGAGTTTTAGCTTCAGGATCTGGCCTTCTAAAGAGCTGTTTAGAAAGGTTTTAAAACCTTGAAAATTGAGAAAGCCATAAGTTTGGACACAAGGATCACAAACCAACTTTAAGCTTTTTATCACCCAAAGTGGGAGAGTGCTCAACATGCAAGAAACCAATCTATCTTTTTGGCTTAGGTGTCCTCTTCCTTGTACTAACAGTACCATCAAATAATGCCTTTGTCCATGACTAATTTCAGTATCTCTTGTGTTAAATTATCCAATGTGGCTTCCAAGCTCCTTTGCATTGTTTTTCAACAGATATTAAATGCAAGACAGACTTTTTTCTTTCTTTTTTTTTAAAAAAAGTAACCTCCTGCCCTACCAATTTTCTCTTTTGTAAGCTTCCCTTAGCACCTTTTCTGTCTGAGTGTCAGACATGGGTGCATTAAAAATTGATGGCTTGTGGTATTCAGTTGTAGGCGGATAGTTATAATTACATTTTACTGAGAAACAAGCAAAATCCCTGGGTGCTAAGGAATAGAAAAAGTTGGACAAAGATAAGGTTCTGACAGTGGGAGCTTGAAACAATAGATTCAGCCACCTTGAAAGGAAGGGTCTGGAGAAAAAAAACCCCTGCTTATTCTACTTCCTTAATTCTGAAAGATAATGTGCAGAAAAAAAAGTTTGCTTTGTTCTTTCATTTCATTTTATTCTTAGTTTTCTCTAACTGTAAATAGTGGGAAACCATGCCAACTGAGTTTTGGCAGTTGTGCTGCTCAAATATGGAGGATAATAGGAAATGTAGGACTCTGTAAGAACAGTGAAGGAAAGACTTCAGAAAATGCAGATTAATCAAGTTGGTGCTATTGACTTAATTATAAAGAGCTTACTTTTGTAGATCCAAACTCTATCTTCACATAACCTACAAGAGTAACCTCCTTATATTTTTTTAGGAGAAAGAGCAAAAGATTTTATTTTAATACCTGGGAAGATTCTGGAAAAGATAATCAAACAACAAATCAGCGAACACGTTGATGCGAACAAAGTTATCACTAAAAGCCAACATGAGTTTGTCAAAAACAGATCATGCCAGACAAATCTTATTGCATTCTTTGACCAAATGACAAAACTAGTGGACCAGAGGAATGCTGTAGAAATAATTTACTTGGACTTCGGTAAGGCATTTGATAATGTAGACCACAACCTACTACTTGATAAGATAGAAAAATGTGGGTTAGATAGCATCACCACCAGATGGATTCGTAGCTGGCTGACAGGCCATACTCAGCCTGTGGTCCTCAATGGAACTGCATCTACATGGAAAGAAGTGTGTAGTGGGGTGCCCCAGGGCTCTGTTCTGGACCCAGTGCTCTTCAACATCTTCATCAACGATTTGGATGAGGGGATAGATGGGGAACTCATCAAATTTGCAGATGACACCAAGCTGGCAGGAATAGCCAATACTCCAGAAGATAGGCTTAAGATACAAGAGTATCTGGACAGAGTCGAACACTCGATTGTCCACTAGGACAATCACTTAAATATGAGCCAGCAGTGTGCTGCAGCTGCCAAAAAAAACAACACAGTGCTAGGCTGCATTAACAGAGGGATAGAATCAAGATCACATGAAGTACTAATACCTCTTTACAATGCCTTGGTAAGGCCACACCTGGAATACTGCATCCAGTTTTGGTCACCATGATGTAAAAAAGATGTTGAGACTCTAGAAAGAGTACAGAGAACAGCAACAAAGATGATTAGAGGTCTGGAGACTAAAACATGTAAGGAACAACTGCTGGAATTGGGTATGTGTAGTTTAATGAAGAGAAGAGTGAGGGGGTGACATGATAGCAGTGTTCCAATATCTCAGAGGCTGCCACAAAGAAGAGGGAGCCAAGCTATTCTCCAAAGCACCTGAAAGCAGGACAAGAAGCAACGGATGGAAACTAGTCAAGGAGAGAAGCAACCTAGAACTAAGGAGAAACTTCCTGACAGTTAGAACAACTAACCAGTGGGACAACCTGCCTCCAGAAGTGGTGAATGCTCCAACACTGGAAGTTTTTAAGAAGAGACTGGCCAGCCATTTGTCTGAAATGGTATAGGGTTTCCTGCCTGAGCAGGGGGTTGGACTAGATGACCTCCAAGGTCCCTTCCAACTACTACTACTACTACTACTACTAATTATTATTATTATTATTATTATTATTATTATTATTATTATTATTATTATTATTATTGTTGTTGTTGTTGTTGTTGTTGTTGTTGTTGTTGTTGTTATTATTACTACTACTATTATTACTACTATTATTACTACTATTATTAACCATTACACTTCCTAACAGCTGATGGAAAGCACTTCTTTAAATACCAAGTAGAGTCATTCAAAGTCCTCCCAAGGAAAAAGTTTTGGCCATTTACTAAGGAGAAAATTCCCAAGTAGGCAGTGATATATGTTACAAGCCACAATGACATCAACATGCCAATATTTTGGTAAGTAAATCATGCCAAAATGCAGGTAAATAAATCATGTCATATGTACGATGGTGTTGATATTGATGAATGTGTTGTCACTTGCCCATGTAAGTATGCTTTCTAAACACCAGGACCGAATAAAATGCAAAAGGACATTTTAAAAGAAATGCTGAGGTGGACCCACTGAAATTGTCTTTAAATAATATACAAGACATGCTATTAAACCTGAGTAAACATTTAGGGAACAAATATGCTATTTATTCCAAAATGGATGCCCAGCACTGTCAGCTGGACTAGGCTTTTAAAAAAATATTTCAGTAGTAAATTTTACTGTGGAGAGATTGGTAGACTGGCAAAATGCTTCATCATTATAAACCCTATACATTCACTCAAAATTAGGGAAGTTTATTAATGATGATGTTGAAAGAAAAAACTTCATCAGGTCCAGTCCAAGCTGGGAATAAATAAAATGGAGGCTGCTTAGGAAAGAAGATTCTGTTTATTGAGTTGCCAGAAACTTCAGTGACACAGCATGTTTCTGGGGTGACTGACAAAATGGAGCTGGGAATGGGTGGGTTTTTATACCTTTTGGGGGTTTTGTGTTTGGAGTTGTTCCTGATTGAGGTTGTTCCTGTTCCTGTGTCATGAACTTTGACCTCAGCCTGAGTGTGCCCTTTTGGTATTCTAATGGTGGTGGGTTAATCCTCCTAAAGGTCATGTTACTTGGAGTCTTTGTTTTTCTAATCCCATCAGCTCAAACCTTCTCTGGGGCTGTGGCTAAAGGCATTTTGCTTATGAATAGGTGGCCGAGTCTTTCTGAGTAGGATTATCAAATCTGCATTTCTACAGAGCTGGCCTGGTGGAGAGGGAGAAGTTTCTGCCTTTTAAGATTTTCTCCATTATTCCTTTGGGGAAATATAATATTCTGCCTTTTTAAAATATTCCTCCAAATATTTCCTTCTCTGGTGTGTGTGTGTGTGTGTGTGTGTATGTGTGTGTGTGTGTGTTGACTTCCTATAATGACATTTAGTTTAAAACAGAATCTCTGTAAATAGTGCAGCAGGTTTCTGGTCATTTCAACTCATTAAGGTTACCCACCAAGTTAGAAATACTGGATGCTCTAAAATGGTTCCATTCATTGTGTCACATTTTAAATTGTATCATTTGAGTATATAACCCTCATTTGTAACTTCAGCTCTGCAAATCACTTACTCTCTAGAGCTATAAGCAAGATAATCCTAAAATAAATCCAAATGAATGTATTATGAAGATCAAAGCTCTTTATAGAAACCCTGGGATTCAGCCATACTTCAAAAAATGATCCATGTTTTATTACTTTGTTGTTGTTGTTGTGCATTTCAGGAGAAGCAACTAACAGCAAATAGCCAGCAGCCACTCAGCTGTACCAGAGAAATCTTGTTCCGCTGCTCTTGGCTTGACTGATGAGATCATAATGGGCTCGTCTTGAATAGTTCTGCTCTTGTCCAGCTGTTGCCAGATTTGATAAAGTCCCTCTATATATTCTCACTCTGAGAAGATGCAGACACAGAGCCCAAATCTACACCACGATTTGCTTGATGAATTCTGGCACAGTCTGTTGTTTTCTAATTGCTGGTTGCAAATTGCTGATGGCAAATAGACTCTTTAACTAGCAATTTATGAAAGTGGCATTTTGATTAATCAGACATTGAAACACTCTGATTTTTTTCCTCTCTCTCCATTGTTTTCTTCTTCAATCTAATGAAAATTCACTGTTCTATCTCATCTCTCCTAAATACAGATTGTTCGGTTTGGCAAGCATTTTCTGGTTTTCATTCATTGTATATTATTTAAAACACCCAATGAGAATTTAAACATGCACAAAGTACATTGCAAATCATTCACCAGCCCAGTGCTTAATGCTCAGAGTAATTTCTAAGTAAAGCTTTCTTTTATTGCAGTGGTGGGGGAGTGCATAATTATTAACTGGATAAGCATGAACTTATTTTCAACAATTGAAAATAGGGAGCCTACATTTTTCCAGATGTTAGTGAACTACAGTTCCCAAAATTCTAAGACAGCATGGGCAATGAAAAAGGGTGCTGGGAATTGTATCCTAACAGCATCTGAACAGCAACAAATTCCTGTCCTTTCCCTGTAGAACTGCATTGTGCCTCTAAAAACAAGTTATCATTTCTATAAATATTATATAGGCAGACAAATTATGGGACTTCCATGGGAGATTTGACTCTGTGAAAGCAGAACTGGTAACTATAGCAAAGCCCAACCAGATAAGGAGAGGATGGGAGATCACCTACATGTGCTCTTGGCAGCTACTTACCATGAGGAGACAGCAGGAAAGTGGTTTTCTGTGGGTTGGAGCAGGGAAGATGAGATTAGCCAGTTGTTTGCAACTGCAGAAGAGACCGTTAAAAGACACTAAATTTGCAGGCCTCATTTTCTAATCACTTTCAGAAATTGTTCATTAATTCTAAACTATTAGAAACTTTTGGAATGATAAATTTGAAAATGTGGGGTGAGTCTGCCTTTAATTCTGAATGAAAGATTTTTTTTAATTATAAGCTAAAGAATCTGAAATAAACAGCAAAACTAAGATCAGAATCTTAGAAAGCTATAAACAGACAGGGTCCAAATAAAATTGAAATATTGGAAGTTTTACAATAACAATTTGGAATTAATTTAAAGTACAAGTAATACTTCTTGTGGAAAATAGAACCAGTTTTGGTTTTCACAAGACACAACACAGATAATGTATTGTATTGCAAAAAGTTGACACTAGAAGGGACTAAAGATGTTAGGTAAAAGAAAGATATAGAGGCCTGAAAGATGGTACAAAATGTATAGTAATAAAAATGCTGAAGGAGATTTTCGAAGAATGGAATCAGAAAACAGTAACCACATTACTATATGAAGTCTGTTTTTATGGATAGACTATACCCCCAAAATATTATGGAACAAATGTCAGGTATAGCACAAATTTTATCTGACAAGGTAGAGGTGGTATCAACAATGAATTGATAAATGAAAGGCCAAGAGAATGATTTAGAAAAAGGTATTTCATTGGATTTACAAAAGAAACTGGTTAAGATTTTAAAATTTAAAAAGGAAATGCAAACAACAAACCAAGAAAGTAACCTGGATATTTTTTTTTTCCTTCTGGATTTACAAAAGAGGTTTAGTAAAGCCTGGGAAGGTTCTGTGTAATGGGACAAAGAAGAAATGAAGAGAAATCAAATTCTATGAAAATATTTGAAGGAACTAAAGATTATGAATATAACATTGATTTCTTTGATCAAAGTTAAGATATGTTGTTACTTCTGGAAAGCTTTTATGGAATTTCTGTTGACATCAGGACTAAAAACATGATGTTTTATGAATTTGTTTGTATATAAGTGCTGGGCTATGGGATGAGTAGATAAATGTTACAATGTTACAATGTTTGTAACTTTAGAGAGGTGAAGAGTTTCTACATTTGATTATACTTCTGATGAAGGTTGAAAGTGAGAGAGAGAGAGAGAGAGAGAGAGAGAGAGAGAGAGAATGTTCTTACTTCTATCTTTACTCACTGTTACTTTTTTCTTTCTTTTATTCTGTATTCTCTTTCACTCTTGAACTTTAATTTGTATTAGAGTTTATTATTGTATTATTGTATTGTATTCTTAGAGCTTACTATCATAATTAAAATTCTTAATAAACATTGTTCACAAAACATAAGCAGAGAAATCGAGCATCACAAGATACCATACAACATTTATTTCAAGAGACTAGATGATAGCACTCAATATATCAATTGTTGTGTGTGTGAATGCTAGTATTGATTATTGAACTGTGATTGAAGAAGAAGAAAGCCTAAAAGGTGAAAAATTAAAGTTAATCCTCTATTGCTTTGAAATAATTGCTATCCGTTAAAGCATCAGTCAATAGGAAAGTGCCTGTTAGATGTCCTATGCTCAATTAAATATTGCAATATGAAAATCCTAAAATAAACTGAAATCATTTGTACAGACTCATGTTTGACGATGATGATGATGACAATAACGATAATGACAACAACAACAACAACAACAACAACAATAATAATAATAATAATAATAATAATAATAATAATAATAATGTTGGAAGGGACCTTGGAGGACATTTAGTCCAACCCCCTCCCTCCTCCTTTTCCTCTTTCTATTCCTCCTCCTCTGCCTCCCTCTAAAGGGTAAAGGGTAAAGTTTCCCCCGCACATGCGTGCTAGTCATTTCCGACTCTAGGAGCCGGTGCTTGTCCGAGGATGTCTCTGTGGTCATGTGGCCAGCATGACTAGACACCAAAGGCGCACGGAACGCTGTTACCTTCCCACCGTAGTGGTCCCTATTTTTCTATTTGCATTTTACATGCTTTCAAACTGCTAGGTTGGCAGAAGCTGGGACGAGTAACAGGTGCTCACTCTGTTACGTGGCACTCGGGATTTGACCCGCCAAACTGCTGACCTTCTGATTGACAAGCTCAGCATCCTAACCCAGATCACTAAACAACATGGCACCCAGAGCTTGTAGGTTCAAACACATCAAATTTCCTTTGGATAAGATGTCTATTTTTTTCTGCAAATGTATTAGCTCCTACACATATCCACATTGTAGACTGTATCATATACTGCATTTCTTATACAAACCACCATGTCTTATGACATCGTCATGCAAATAATACAAATAATTGTGTCATGATCAATGCAAATTATATCATTTACTCAGGTGACCACATTTACTGTTTTGCCTACTACAGATGCCCATGGCTTGTGTGTGTTGGGGGCTATTTATTTATTTAGGTCCAATTTTAAAGCCAAATCAAATGCTGAAACTCAATGGGGCTGACTATAACTTTCCTATTGCCAATTTATACTCCCCTTTCTATGTCTTCTGCTTTTTTTTCACTTCAGCCTTGTTCTCCATTCATTATCCTGTCCCTTTTCCTGCAATACAACCAAGAGGACCAAACAAAACACAGACAACAGCTCCATGTTTATTTGTCAGTACTGATCTCACAGAACAAATGACTTTCTCTGCCCCTGCCTAACTTTTCCCACAAAAGTTACATAAAAGTATCTTTCATAGAACAACATAAAAATACTGATGGAAGGGATGAAAAAGAGTGCAAGGGCCATTGAGAATATTATCAAGAAGGTCCTGCCCTCACCCATTCCTATCAGTATAGCAGTGCGTGCGCACGCACACACACACACACACACACCTCTACAGCTCCTCATTGTGGAAGAAAGCTGAATCAATGAATCTCAGTGAAAAGAGGCTTGTTGACTGTGGAGTCTCTACATATCCATCAAACTCAGTCATTGTGATGGAGGTTATCCAAATACCTCCACTTCCAAATTTCTTTCTTTTTTCCTCTGGTCCTGTTGTGCTGTTTATGACATGCAATTCTTGCCTTAATACCAACAACAGAAGCTGCCAAAAGAAAGTCGGAGTGATGAAGTCCTCTTTGTCTAGCAGAAGAGGAGTAAGGTATCTATTTCTGAAGCAAATATTTTGGTTTTCTGCCAGTATCCCTTTGCAGAAAGAATTAGAAAATCATTCAAAAGTTTCTCTGTTCATAAAATCCATCCCAACCATAAAGAAAAAGTCTAGGGAAATTATAATTACATGTGTTTCATTATAGGATTTGTCCTACCAGAACAGGGAGCCACCAGCCTGTGGAGTTACAGTAATCCAGTATGACTTGAGTCACTTCCTTGGAAAGGTGACACTCCCCAATTAACAGTTTAAATTACATCATCCTTTGCCTGATGATGAAGGATTTCTGAAAGTGACAAAAAAAACAACAGCTAAATTTCCCTTGTGTGGGAGAAGTAGCAAAACCTGGAGGTGGAGTTAAAAGAGGGATCAGCCTAGAAGCACCATGTAGCCACAAGCAAACTAAGCCCATAATTCCCGTGAACTCTATTAATCCTTATCTAACACCAAGCAGGTGCTGTTAGCTGAGAAGTTTCCTGTCCACAGACATAATTAGCTGGACCTTCATCTGTGAACCTGATCTTTCAGAGCCTGACATATTGTACATTCATGATCAGATAGGAAGACATCAATCTCTGCTGCAGCCTATATGGAGGTATTGATTCCAATTTAATTTATCCTCCATTCATTGTCATTTGGCAATTACACAACACAGTTCACTAGGGTTTTTATAAAATGAACTGCTGCTGCAAACGGGTGACCATGATAAATAAAGAAGGAAACTACCAAAGAAAAACTGAAAAGCAGTGTTAATCCTATGTGGGAATGGTCTGATTTTTGCTTCTTCTTTCTTTGTTTTGTGTATAGAAAGCCAACTTGAACTTTGGAATGAAAAGGATGTGCTTTGGCACAGCCAAGCAAAACTCCAGGGAGATCTTGGGCATATTATCAGGTTTCAGTCTAGAATGGATGTACACAGTTCAGTTTTAAAGCCCTAGGAGACAAGCGACTTTGTAAGAATAACGCTGACCAATGAGTCACAATGATGACAGCAGGGCCATTGTAATTTCTGAAATGAGAAGGTAATGAATGCACACTCAGAAAAGCTTCTGCATCCCTTTAAATGTGACTGTGTGAGAGTAAGGCAAGCAAGTGATTAAATGGGGAGAGGAATTATAACACTACCATTTCCCTACAGCCCACAAGGGAAAGGAAACAAAAAGAAAAAGTGAGTGTCGGTATTTGCAAGTATTATGCCAGACATGTCAAACACAAGGCCCGGGGGCCGGATCCGGCCCACGAAGTGGTTTCATGTGGCCCGCGAAGCCATCCTGGAAGTAGTGAGGGAACGGCCCCCACTGCCTTGGCCCTGGCCCAGAGACCCTCCTCCTGCCAGAGACCCTCCGATCTGTCCCACTCCTGCCCAGGCCCCCATAGGCACCCTTGATGCCAACGATGTAGAACTGGCCACGTCCACCCAGTAGGCCATATGCACTCTAGCCACGCCCACCCAGTAGGCCATGCCCACCCTGGCCATACCCACCCGGCCCCCTGAGGGCAACCGCAGTGCTGATGCGGCCCTCAGTGAAATTGAGTTTGACACCCCTGACTTATGCATTTCAGACATATATTTCTCCCCTTGTGTCAGTGGAAGACAACACAAGGAGGAATTCTGCTGTTCCTGCTAAACCACGGGTGTCAAACTCTCTGTGTCACAATGTATTGTGTCTTTTTTTTTTTGCACTGCTAGAGCTAGGGTGGGTGCAGCTTCCGCATGATGCAGCTGGCCCACGGGCTGGCAGTTTGACACCCCTGAGCTAAACAGACTTCATTTTTCCTTTTGCAAACATGCAACAATACAATGCTTCCACCACCTGGAGAAATATAAACACAAGGAAATGGGTTTTTTTTTAAAGCCTACTGCATAAAGTAGAGCAAAAGGTAGTATTTTTAACCTTAATAGCACTAAAATTTAGACATGCCTAATGACCTTATGTGATGTCACATAATACAATTAAACTGCTGCTGGAAACACATTTTTATGTGGTTTTTGTGAAAGCAGGCACAGCAATATCAGGACCAATGGTGTACTGGGGTAGAGAGACATTCCACCTGGATAGAGGCAATAAGTACAAAATACAGAATAACCGTTGAAAGGGACCTTGGAGGTCTTCTGGTCCAACCCTCTGCTGGGTTGGACTAGAAGTGTGTGTGTGTGTGTGTGTGTGTGTGTGTGTGTGTGTGTGTGTGTGTTCACATGAATATCAACTAGAAATGGTGGGCAAACAGCAGAAGTCCCATTCCAAGGAGGAGACCGCCTATTTATTTATTTCAAAACAAAACAAAACCTCCATCATAGACTTTGTAAAAGATCTATCTATCTATCTATCTATCTATCTATCTATCTATCTATCTATC
>JAKJMR010017618.1:392948-409982 GCA_024449315.1 Daboia siamensis
ATAGATAGATAGATAGATAGATAGATAGATAGATAGATAGATAGATAAACAGAATTCCAATCAGGCAGCCATGTGATTTTCCTGTGTACTCTACTTCACACAGTCTCAACTCTCCAGATTTTCCATCCTTCAGAGATGATCCCTTCTTCTGTTTGATGGTATCTTTACTTTCTTTATTTAAATGTAGTATTAATATAGGAAATGGAGTTTTAAGTTACAATTCAGCCTAGAAAGAAAAAATGTTATTATTTAGTCCTTTCAGGTCCTGCACCTTTAAATAAATATCTTCCTGTTTGTAAGTTTAGACCACTTTATATCTCCCTTTTGGCCTTGGTCTGGCTATTAGTGAATATTTTCACATTCAATAGCTTGTCTTCAGTCTCTTTTCTTGCAGCAACTAATAATACATTGCTACAGGAACATGGTGGCTCAGTGTGTTAGGATGCTGAGCTTGTCGATCAGAAAGTCAGCAGTTTGGCGGATCGAATCCCGAGTGCCACGTAACAGAGTGAGCGCCTGTTACTCGTCCCAGCTTCTGCCAACCTAGCCATTCGAAAGCACGTAAAAATGCAAGTAGAAAAATAGGGACCACTCCGGTGGGAAGGTAACAGCGTTCCATGCGCCTTTGGCGTCTAGTCATGCCGGCCACATGACCACGGAGACGTTCTCGGACAAGTGCTGCCTCTTCGGCTTTGTAACAGAGATGAGCACCGGCCCCTAGAGTCGGAAATGACTAGCACACATGTGTGGGGAAACCTTTACCTTTACCTTTACAGGAATTGGGTCTGGCTAGTCTAAGGAAAAGAAGAAATAGGGGAGACATGATAGGAGTGTTCCAGTATCTGAGGGGCTGCCACAAGGCAGAGGGGGACCAGGTTGTTCACCAAAGCACCAGATGGAAGGACGAGAAACAATGGTTGGAAACTGACCAAAGAGAGAAGCAACTGACCAAAGAGAAAAATTTCCTGACAGTGAGGACAATCAACCGGTTGAACAGCTTACCCGCAGAAATCTTGGTCACTCCATCACTGGAGATTTTTAAGAAGAGACTGGACAATTACCTGTCTGAGTTGATATAGTTTCTCCTGCTCAAGCAGGGGGCTGGACTAGAAGACCTCCAAGGTCCCTTCCAACTCTGTTATTCTATTCTATTCTATTCCATATAAGTCCAAGTGCAATTGTTATCATGGTGAATCCTTGATTCTTCAGATTGAGCAGGATCTATAGTATCTTCTCTAGGAGACATCTCCCAGGCTTGCTCATCATATCTGGAACCTCTTCTATGCAGATATGCCCTTTTCCTTTCCTTCCCTCCAAGATGTCTTGTCACCACATCTCTACCTAGCTTTTTTCCTAAACCATCCATCCTCTTCTATTCTATTTTGTTTTATTTCTTCCCCATTTTGAGGTATAAAAAGGGAAGGTAACAAACAGAAAACAGGTTCATGTGTACAACTCTTTGTGGACCTGCTTACTACTTGTTATTGCTGACGGCAGCAGAGGGGGTAAGGGGGTGAGCTTTGATTGATGTTTTCAGTAACTAGGAAGTTCTTTCATTAACGTTTCTAATAGATTAAGAACAAAGCAAGCAATGAATCAGGAGTGTACAGCCCTATAAGAACAGGTCTAAAGCTGTCAAGAACACTGACTTGAACTTTGGTGATTTGCAAACTTATTATAATAGGAAAACTGCACCTCCAGAATATTTAGATGAGCATGAACAATATTGTACTAAGAAATTAAGGGATGTTACATGTTACATGCTAGAATTGCTAAGCACATATACTACATCAGGGATCTGTTAAATGATTTTAACCAATGAAAGAACTTACTCCAAAACCAATATGGTTGGTATATAAAATAATTATCCATCTTTTTAAGCTGCTCCTCTTTTGTCTGGTTGGCCAGTGAGGCACGCTCTCTACTTATCTATAGAAATAAAGAGTGATTTAATCCACCTTCGCAGCTTAGAGTTTGTTTGGGCAAGGCACACTGGACTATTGGATCTGCTGACATTTACAGCTAACACTACTGTCACAGAATGGTGACAGAATGGTCTTTCCCAATCTGGTTGAGAATGTGTTGGACTTCAGTGCCAAACTTCACAAGAGACAAAAGTAACATTGGATGAAGAACATTAGATTGCATAAAGTTTCTCTAGAGATGAATTAGTTCTTCTGTTCAGATCATGTTGAGTCATTGCATCTTCACAGCTAAGAATCCAGCTCCAGGATGTTCTGTCCTATTTCAGAAGATGAAAAAAACAACCATGATTAATTAGAAAACCACCCCCCTTCCTCCCCACCAAAATTGCTATGAATAGGAAAGCAAATAGTGAAAATAAAATATCAAGTAGTGAAAGGAATGGACATACTGTACACCTGAAATAGGTTTTTGCTTTTGTAACAAAGGATGCCAGGGTTACAGAACTCCTTCTAACACCAAGCTATTCAAAGCACATCATGAGGGTAACAACATTACAATCATTTGTTAATGCTGTGAGTTCCGTGAGTCAATGGCATGAAATACAAAAAAGGAACAAGGGTACTTACTCATTGTCTCCTCTTCTGTTTATTTTGGTTCTTAAAATACTGAATAGAGCTATAAGACATGAGAGAATTGTGGAAGGAAGGATTTAAAACGCACAGATTGCTTTGTAACTATGTTCCAGATGGTACACACATTAGGGAGGATATCTCACAGTTGTATAAACAAGTCATTTCAGGAAAAGCCAACGTGACATGTAAGACAGGAGTGGGCTTTCTAAAGATGGTCCTACTCTTTGTTCACATGTTCTGGAAAGCAATCTTTCAGATTGTTCTGAAACTTCAGCAAAAGCAGAGTGTGGCTGTACAGGTAGTAAATGGTGCCAGATACATACCACATGTAAGACAGTTTCTGCATGAGTTGCATTGGTTACTAGTATGTTTCCACATGTAATTCAAGGTGCTGGTGGTTATCTTTAAAGGCCTACATCAGGGGTCTTCAAACTTGGCCCTTTTATGACTTGTGGACTTCAACTCCCAGAATTCCTCAGCCAGGCACGCTGGCTGAGAAATTCTGGGAGTTGAAATCCACAAGTCATAAAAGGGCCAAGTTTGAAGACCCCTGGCCTATATGACTCGGGACCAGGGTACCTGAGGGTTTGCCTTTTTTCCAGGAGGCTCTACCTATGCAACAGACCAAATAGATGGGAATACTGCAGATACCTTTAGTCAGAGTATTGGTTGGTGGAACTAGAAGATGAACACTTTCTAGAGTGGCTCCTGCTCTATGGAACATCACCCTTTTGGAGATCAGAATGGCCCCAACACTGTTAGCCTTTTTTTAGGCCCTAAAACCCTGGCTATATTCCCATGGCTGGGGTGTAGAACGTGTTAAAGGCCCCATTTCCTGGATGTATTGCTAACTAGCCAAATACCTTGGCTACTATGCATATTTAATTTGGATGTTTCTATTTTTTAAATTGTTTTTAAAATGTGTTAGTATTTTAATTGTAATACATTTCTTGAGTTGTAAACCTCCCAAAGTTGACTCTATTTTTTTTAAAGGTGAAGCAAACATAAAATATTCCGAAAATGAGATAGAAATTCTACAGTTTTCCAAGCAGGAGCTAAGCATTTAATACTGATTCATAACTATATGCAAATTGCCCATATTTAAATATAAATTGACACTTTAATTTATAACAAAGAAATGAGTCAGTGGAAGTAGGATTACTCAGTCCTTTTTTTTTTGTTCCAAAATTGCTTTCTTATAAACTGGATTTTTCTATTTTCAGTAAAATAAAGCTCTCTTTGGCTTCATTCTCTGTTAATTTCCTAATGTGACAAAATTAAGATTAATATGATCACCATAAATTAGATTATATATCGTCAACCACCTGCTTCTTGAATAGAGTAGGATTATCATCAAATCTTGAATTAGAAATGTAAGTTAAACCCTGAACTCTTCAAATCACCAATTCAAATGAAATGGGGAGTATTTTATTTTTGGCTTTGGCCCTGCTTCACAGAAGAACCTATAGATTTTCTATTACTGGGATACCATCTTGAATAAAGGAAACTGTAGAGTCAAGGGTTCAAGTGAGATTGATGATGAAAACCATAATTACTTATTTATATAATGACTCTCATTTGATCAATATAAATTGCCTCTATTTTAAAAAAAAAGATAAAAAAAACAAGACATTCTGAAAATAAGATGGAAAAATAAACTCTGAGATCCAAGTCTCATGGCACCAAGGCTATCACATGGTCTCAAGGAACAGCAACCTCCCATTCACATTTTCCAACATCTGTTATTTAAAAGGATTCTGCTCCAAAAAAATTGGAGAAACCTGAGTTAATAGTCAACATGACTGCTAGCTTTATTCTCTGTGAAAAGAAGAAGTCGTTGAGTTCTAATAATGAGAGAAGCTTTTTTTTTTAAAAAAAGTGCTTTCTAAACTGATCAGAAAAGAGTTGTTAAACAGAAATAGTCACTGATCTGTGCTGATGCTTCCAAAGCCATCTGCTTTAATTAAAAAGCACACCAGACTGTGCTTTTTGAACCAGACAGTACTTAAACAATTGATACCCAGAAGAGCAAATAGTACAGAAGGTATCTAGACGCATAGTCACAAGTTACAAGGCTGTGGGATCAACAAAATCAGAGTGTGCTTTAACTTCACACTTCAGAATGTACATTTCACTGGTCTTTAATTTGTTTTCTGATTTCATTTGTGTTAGTCTTATATTTTAAATTGTCCATATCTATTCTACTTCCAATTCATCTTTTCTTTTCTTTCCTGAAATATCATTTTGCTCCTTTGTAATTGTGCTATTTGTTTAATGTCTTTGGTTTATGGTGAGCGTGCTTGACCAATTGCAAAAATAATCTGTATGAAAATATATACAGGTAGTCCTTGACTTACAACAGTTCATTTAGTGACTCTACAAAGTTACAAAGGGACTGAAAAAAAATTGACATAACCATTTTTCATACACTTAAGAACATTGCGGCATTCCCATGGTCATGTGATCAAAATTTGGATGCTTGCAATGGGTTCATACTTATGACGGTTGCAGTGTCCTGGGGTCATATGATCACCTTATGTGACCTTCTGACAAGCAAAGTCAATGGGGAAGGCAGATTTACTTAACAACCATGTTACTAACTTAACAACTGCAGTGATTCACTTAACAACTGTGGTAAGAAAGGTCATAAAATGGGGCAAAATTTACTTAACAAATGTCTCACTTAGCAACAAAACTGTTGGGCTCAATTGTGGTCATAAGTCAAAGATTACTTGTACAGAAAGTAAAAGTGTCAAAAACCGTTCACAAATAAATCCATAGTATAATTTATTTACAAAGCATGCCTAATCAGGGTACAGACTATTTTTGGTCATAATTTCAGCTGTTTCAGGATAAACTCAAGGAAGTTGTCTAAGGGAGTTTTGGTGTTACTTCTAGATTGGCATCATATCTTTGCATTCTCCTGCCATAATTTCCTCCAGGCGAGCTAAGTCAATTTACTTCAGTTCAGTTAATGACCCAACATAATTACAAAAATTACAGTTTCAGCTTGAAAGCCTGGAGTTCTGTGGAACTTGAGGTAGAGCATTGTTAAATTCACCATGCCTCTCAGCTTGTAGGCTCCTGTACATCCGCACAACTAGGGAACTGTTGCAATGTCATGCTTTCTCTCAAGTCCTTTAACTGCTTAAGAAAGCAAGATTCATATGAATTTTCTTGAATGAGCTTTAATGGCAACTATTTTTGTTTGGAGTACAGAAATTTGAGAACTGTGATAGGAACCCTCCAGCTCTCCTTTATTAGTGAGTTCATTAAGGAGAAGTTTCTTCTGAATTGCTTTTTCCCAGGCTGTTTGCATGACAGGCTAAGAATTCATTTCTTTGATAAGCCCATTACAACTTCTACCATCTGCTAATTGATTGTCTCTAGAGATACTCAGAGCAAAAACTCTCACAGTATTCTTGCATTCTTATGCCTAATATGTAACACCTCCACTTAGTAGGTTAGGCATATTATAATGTTAGATAATGTACAATTCAAATGGCATTTATGGCAAAGAGGCAATACTGTGAGCACTTAATAGCACTAATCTCTTCACCTATATCAAAATTTGAAATTCAAACACATGCAAACATTATGTACCCAACCTCTATTACATTTGAGAAATGATTTGGTTTGCACAATGAACAATGCTAACAAAGAAAAGTCAGCTTTTCAGTTCCCATATTTTTACTTATCCAACGCAAGAAATATGCATTCTGCTAAAAATGGAATAAATTAAAGGGTGAATGGCAAGATGGAGAAGCAGGACTGAAGCTCCTGAGAGGGGAAAAATGATCAGAGAATATAGATGAGCAGTGAGGTCTGCAGGGAGGGATCAGAATCATCAAAAAGACAGAAAGAGCATCACAATGAAAACTTTGCTACCTTTGGAAAAGTCAAGGTCACACACAGGTCACATACATCAAAAGGGCTGGGGCTTGTATGCTAATCAGTATCCCTCAGACTGATGATTTTGACTTTCTTCTCCCTATGGGTACCCCTTGCTGATGAATTTAAATCTTCATATCCTTTTACATATATGTCTTTCAGCTGATTTGCCCAAAATGCCAACACAGTGCTAGGCTGCATTAACAGAGAGATAAATTCAAGATCACATGAAGTGTTAATACCACTTTACAATGCCTTGCTAAGGCCACACTTGGAATACTGCATCCATCTTTGACCACCACGATGTAAAAAAGATGTTGAGACTCTAGAAAGAGTGCAGAGAAGAAGAACAAAGATGATTAGGGGACTGGAGGCTAAAACATATAAGGAACATTTGCTGGAATTGGGTATGTCTAGTTTAATGAACCCCTTCATGGATTACTGCCTTGTCGTGGCGAAGGGGCTTGCGTAATTCAATGAAGCTATGAGCTATGCCGTGCAGGGCCACCCAAGACGGACAGGTCATAGCCGAGAGTTCTGACAAAATGTGATCCACTGGCGAAGGAAATGGCAACCCACTCCAGTATCTTTGCCATGAAAACCCTATGGACAGTACCAAAAGGCAAAACGATATGACGCTGGAAGATGAGCCCCTCAGGTCGGAAGGCGTCCAATATGCTACTGGGGAAGAGCAGAGGGCTAGTACTAGTAGCGCCAGAAAGAGTGAAGCGACTGGGCCAAAGCCGAAAGGACGCTCAGTTGTGGATGTGTCTGGTGGTGAAAGGAAAGTCCGATGCTGTAAAGATGTTCTCTCCATAGAAATCTGGAATGTAAGATCCATGAATCAAGGAAAGCTGGACGTGGTCAAACAAGAGATGACAAGACTAAACATCGACATCTTAGGTATCAGCAAACTAAAATGGACAGGAATGGGTGAATTTAATTCAGATGACCATCAGGTATACTACTGCGGGCAAGAATCCCTCAGAAGAAATGGAGTAGCCTTCATAGTCAATAAAAGAGTAGGAAAAGCAATACTGGGATACAATCCTCAAAATGACAGAATGATCTCAGTTCGAATCCAAGGCAAACCATTCAATATCACAGTAGTCCAAGTCTATGCCCCAACCACCAGTGCTGAAGAGGATGAAATTGACCGGTTCTATGAAGCCCTACAGCACCTTATAGAACTAACACCAAAAAATGATGTTCTTATCATCATGGGGGATTGGAATGCTAAAGTAGGAAGCCAAAAGATAACCGGAATAACAGGCAAGTTTGGCCTTGGAGTGCAAAATGAAGCAGGGCACAGGCTGATAGAATTCTGTCAAGAGAATACGATGGTGATAGCAAACACTCTTTTCCAACAACCCAAGAGACGGCTCTACACATGGACATCACCAGATGGTCAACACAGAAATCAGATTGACTATGTGCTCTGCAGCCAAAGATGGAGAAGCTCTATACAGTCAGTAAAAACAAGACCAGGAGCTGACTGTGGCTCAGACCATGAGCTTCTCCTTGCAAAGTTTAGGCTTAAACTGAAGAAAGCAGGGAAAAGCACTAGGCCGCTCAGGTATGAATTAAATCATATCCCTGTTGAATATACAGTAGAGGTGACAAATAGATTTAAGGAATTAGATCTGATAGACAGAGTGCCTGAAAATCTATGGACAGAGGTTCGCGACATTGTACAAGAGGTAGCAACCAAAACCATCCCAAAGAAAAAGAAATGCAAGAAAGCAAAATGGCTGTCTGAGGAAGCTTTGCAAATAGGTGAGGAAAGGAGGGAAGCGAAAGGCAAGGGAGAAAAAGAAAGATACGCCCAATTGAATGCAGAATTCCAGAGAATAGCTAGAAGAGATAAGAATGCCTTCTTAAATGAACAGTGCAAAGAAATAGAAGAAAACAATAGAATAGGGAGGACCAGAGATCTTTTCAAGAAAATTGGAGAGATGAAGGGAACGTTTCATGCAAAACTGGGCATGATAAAGGACCAAAATGGCAGGGACCTAACAGAGGCAGAAGAGATCAAGAAGAGGTGGCAAAATTACACAGAAGATCTATACAAGAATGAGCTTAACGTCCCTGATAATCACAATGAGGTGGTCACTGACCTCGAGCCAGACATCCTAGAATGTGAAGTGAAGTGGGCCTTAGAAAAACTGAGCAACAACAAAGCTAGTGGAGGTGACAGTATCCCAGCCGAGCTATTCAAAATCTTAAAAGACAATGCAGTAAAAGTGCTACACTCAATTTGCCAGCAAATTTGGAAAACTCAACAGTGGCCACAGGATTGGAAAAGATCAGTTTACATTCCAATTCCAAAGAAAGGCAGTGCCAAAGAATGTTCAAACTATCGCACCATTGCACTCATTTCTCATGCTAGTAAAGTCATGCTTAAAATCCTACAAGCTAGACTTCAGCAGTATGTGGATCGAGAACTACCAGAAGTACAGGCAGGATTTCGAAGAGGCAGAGGAACTAGAGATCAAATTGCCAACATACGCTGGATCATGGAGAAAGCTAGGGAGTTCCAGAAAAACATCTACTTCTGCTTCATTGACTATGCTAAAGCCTTTGATTGTGTGGATCATAACAAACTGTGGCAAGTTCTTAAAGAGATGGGAGTACCAGACCATCTTATTTGCCTCTTGAGTAACCTATATGCGGGTCAAGAAGCAACAGTGAGAACTGGACATGGAACCACTGATTGGTTCAAAATTGGGAAAGGAGTCCGGCAAGGCTGTATACTGTCGCCCTGCCTATTTAACTTATATGCAGAGCACATCATGAGAAAGGCTGGGCTAGATGAATCAAAAGCAGGAATTAAGATTGCCGGAAAAAATATCAACAACCTTAGATACGCAGATGATACCACTCTAATGGCAGAAAGTGAAGAAGAACTAAAGAGCCTCTTGTTGCAGGTGAAGAAGGAGAGTGCAAAACTTGGGTTGAAACTTAACATTAAGAAAACCAAGATCATGGCATCTGGCCCTCTCAATTCCTGGCAAATAGATGGGGAAGAAATGGAGGTAGTGACAGATTTTATTTTCCTGGGCTCCAAGATCACTGCAGATGGGGACTGTAGCCAAGAAATTAAAAGACGCTTGCTCCTCGGGAGGAAAGCCATGGCAAATCTAGACAGCACACTAAAAAGCAGAGACATCACCCTGTCAACAAAAGTGCGTATAGTCAAGGCTATGGTCTTCCCAGTTGCAATGTATGGCAGTGAAAGTTGGACCATAAAAAAGGCTGAGCGCCAAAGAATTGAGGCCTTTGAACTCTGGTGCTGGAGAAGACTCCTGCGAGTCCCTTGGACTGCAAGGCGATCAAACCGGTCAGTCCTAGAGGAGATCAATCCTGACTGCTGTTTAGAAGGCCAGATCCTGAAGCTAAAACTCAAATACTTTGGCCACCTAATGAGAAAGAAGGACTCACTGGAGAAGAGCCTAATGCTGGGAAAGATCGAGGGCAATAGAAGAAGGGGACGACAGAGAATGAGGTGGCTGGATGGAGTCACTGAAGCAGTAGGCGTGAGCTTGGATGGACTCCAGAGGATGGTGGAGGACAGGAAGGCCTGGAGGAATGTTGTCCATAGGGTCGCGATGGGTCGGACACGACTTCGCAGCTAACAACAACAACAAGTTTAATGAAAAGAAGGACTAGGGGTAACATGATAGGAGACATTGAGTGCAGTGCTACAAGGTTTAGTTCTAAATCCTCTACTCTTCACTGTTTCATGAATGACATTGACAAAGGGATGGAGGAAATGCTTATCAAAATTGCAGTTGACATAAAATTTGGTGAGATACTCAGCACCTTAGGACATGTATATAAAATTCCAGGCATGTATTAAGATGAGACAGTTATTTGTCCAACTTCTATACTGTATTGGAAGTCTTTATTGGGCTCTTCTCCAGGAAGAAACCAGTAGGGAGTGGGATAGCACATGTGGTACAAGCAGTGTTGTAGGGCAGAGGGGAGCATGTTGTGCTGTCAGACCTTGACAGTGATTTTATTAATGAACAGCTTGTTTTTTCATTCACTCTTCACGTCTTTGGAGGATCAGTTAGGCATGTAAAATTTGCATAATATTATATGGAAATGTAAACTGTATCTCTCCAAAGGATGATTGTAAAGCTACTTTATATATATATATAGGTCTTGGCCACACCACACCACACAGGATGTTACAAAACAGCCGACTAAGCTACAAACAATAACGCCATCATCCAATCAGGATGTAACAACACAGCCAACCAACCCGCCTACAGCAACAAGAGTCTTGGTGGAGCAGTGGGCTAATGCCTCCTTAAGTAACACCACTGCCTGCAATTAGTGCAGGTTCGCATCCCACCAGGCTCAAGGTTGACTCAGCCTTCCATCCTTCCGAGGTAGGTAAAATGAGGACCCAGATTGTTGGGGGAAAAAAGCTGACTTTGTAATAATGCCACTGGGGGGGGGGAAGCCCTAATAATTTTGCTCTCTGAAAACTCAGATCTGCACTGGTAAACAGGCGGATAGTACCAGTTTAACCCTGAGCTTGCATATGTGTTATAAATATTCCTTGACCTTAATGGAGCCCAGAATTTCAGTCATATATCATAATGGTCATAGGTTGAGTCACCCATGTGACCCAATACGATTTTATGACTTTTCCGGGAATGTTTGTGAAGCAAACACTGTATAGTCATTAAGGAAATCTGTGTTCATTAAGCATATATCATGGCTGTTAACTAAATCCATTGTTCACAGTAGGCATTTTTTTGCTAGAAAGCAGAAGTAAACATTGGCTTCTGACAAAAAAAGTCATAAATCATAGTCATGTGACTGCAAGATGCTGCAGTCATACATGTGGTCCCATTTCCAAGCAATAGCAATAACACTTAGATTTATATACCCCTTCACAGTGCTTTACAGCCCTTTCTAAGCGGTTTACAGAGTCAGCATATTGTGCCCTGAACAATCTAGGTCCTCATTTTACCGATCTCAGAAGGATGGAAAGCTGAGTCAACCATGAGCCAGTGAAAATCGAAGTGCCAAACTGCTGGGAGTCAGCAGTCAGCAGAATTAGCCTGCAGTATTGCATTCTAAACACTGTGCCACCATAGCTCCCAAAATATGATCCCATGTCCACAGGGAGAAAGTTGGTCATCAGAACTTTGAATCCAAAGTCATAAATACTTTTTGGGGGGTCTATCAAAACTTCTAACAGTCACGAAGCAAATGGTCATAAGTCAAGGACTACCTGTGTAAACAGCCTGCCCCTCCCCACACTTACAGATACATCAGTGTTGCTCTGATACAGGGGATCAGGCTACATATACTTATATGTTTGGTAGATACACATACTCCTCGACTTACAATAGTTCATTTAGTAACCTTTTAAAGTTTCAATGGGACTCAAAAAAGAGACATGACCATTTTTCCCACTTACAACTGTTGTGGCAACCCCTTGGTCACGTTATCAAAATTCGGACGCTTGGCAACTAACTCATATTTATGACAATCGGAGTGTCCCGGGGTCACGTGATCACCTTTTGCAATCTTCTGACAAGCAAAGTCAATGGGGAAGCCAGATTCACTTAACGACCGTGATACTAATTTAACAACTGCAGTGGCAGGAAAGGTCATAAAATGGGGCAAACCTCACTTAACAACTGCCTCATTTAGCAACAGACATTTTGGGCTCAACTGTGGTTGTAAGTCTAGCATTACCTGTATCAAAAGTGCAAGAGTTAGGCTAGCAACAGACAGCTATGCCATTAAGATATTTTAGCTTATCCTGGAAAGCAAAACATCTTAATATTCACTTTTATAATAAATCTGCTAATATCTGAAGAAAACCTGTCTACCCTTTGGAGTCCTGTCAGCTGACCTTTACAATGTGAGCGTGTTACATCTCAGTTTTTCTATATAGTGTTAAAGATACATATCACCCAGCTACAATTTCCTCATTATCTCTCACTAGTGTACAAAATAATTTCAGCTCTTGCTGACACCAAATGACATGCTTCAAACAAATGGAAGATGTTGGAACATAAGGCTGACAGTTACAGTGACAAACTACCCCTTTGTGGTGATACATGGCATTTTCTTTCTAATCAGAAAGAAGTTGCTTTGATCTCAGCAAGGGACTTTTCACTGCCTGACAGAAAACACAAAGGCTCCGAATGTAGATGTTCAAAACTCAAATAATGATATTTGGACATCAAACATTCATGAAAGATTACTAAGAAGTCAGGCTTGATAACTCCCTTCTCAGAAAGGATGATGGTAACTGTTTTAAAACGACTGTCTCTTTCAACACTGTCTCTTCCTTATTGTCAGAACTGTAAGGGGAAAATAAAAATGCATATTACAGATCGAATCAGTTTATTTACTTTTTTTTTCCAATTCAGGGGAAGAAATGTTAGGCTATTTGGAATCGATCAACAGGATAGCCCAGAATAATATAGACCAGGGGTAGGCAACCATGGCTCTTTGATGACTCATGGACTTCAACTCCCAGAATTCCTCAGCCAGCCATGCTGAGGGGAAGTTTCCAAGCTGAGCCATGCTGGTTCAGGAATTCTGGGAGCTGAAGTCCATGAGTCATCAAAGAGCCGAGGTTGCCTACCCCTGATATAGACCAAAAGTTGCTGTCGAAGAAATTAGCAAAAGAAAGACTGAATTTGTAAATATGCCAGATCTAACATGTATTATTTATTTATTAGATTTTTGTCCCACCTTTATTGTTTTATAAATAACTCAAGACAGTGAATAAAATACAAAATACTCCTTCCTCCTGCTATTTTTCCCCACAACAATCCTGTGAGGTGTGTTGGGCTAAGAGAGAGGGACTGGCCCAAAGGCACCCAGCTGGCTTTCATGCCTAAAGCAGGACTAAAACTCACATCTCCTGGTTTCTACACCAGCCTCCAACTACTAAATCAAACTAGCTAATAGAACAGAATGTAACTCAGGACTGAACTGTGGTGCTTTCTGAGTTTGGTTATTTGCTTGCAGACAATTTCATTACCCAAGTAGATAACAAGATCAGTGTGACTGTTGTTGGTCTGCTGAGAAAAACACTTGAGAGAAAATATTCCGCCTATGCTGTCCTATGGGAGATGTAGTTGAATAGATGCTTGGAATATTGCTGATTTTTCCATTTTGAACTCCACTTAGAAGGATTAGAAGGAATTCTAGAGAACATACTTTGCCTTTTTTCCCCCCTTCCACGTCAATATCAACATATTGCACTGCAATGTCCCTTCATTATATATATATAGTCAGAGAAGAATCAGTAATTGTCTCTGCTTCAAATCTTAGGATATTCTGAAAGAGTATGCTGGAATAAAAAGCAATATCTCTAAAGTCTGTTCATAAGGTAATAAACAACCACAACAAATACAGATGGAATAACAATACCATTATCTTGTTGCCTTCCTACAAAATAATTAAAAATCATCTATAGTAATATAATACTTCTTCTGGAATTACCTAGTCAGTGATTTGCTTATTTCAATTACTGCAGTACAAGCAGCCTCTGAAGAACAAGAGAGAAAAAAAAACCCAGTTAATAACCTTGTACTTTTTTCCCCTATCCCAAGCTGTTTTTTCTTTTTGTTTCTTGCAGATGTTAGCAGGAACAGGATGGGGGGATAGGGTATCCATCCTTGCTCTTCTTAACCTCTCAGTGGCCTTCAATAATATCCATGTGTATTTTTCTGGATTGAGTTTGAGAGTTGGGGGTTTGTAGCACAATATAGGAAGTCCTCAACAACAACTTCAATTGAGCCCAAAATTTCTGTTGCTAAGCGAGACAGTGGTTAAAAGAATTTTGCCCCACTTTATGACCTTTCTTGCCACAGTTCTTAAGTGAATTGCTGCAGTTATTAAATTAGTAACCCAGCTGGCAGGTGAACCTGGCTTCCCCATTGACTTTGCTTGTCAGAAGGTCACAAAAGGTGATCACGTGACCCTGGGACATGGCAAACTTCATACATATGAGTCAGTTGCCAAGCATCTGAATTTTGATCACATAACTATGCAATGGTTGTAAGTGTGAAGTTTCTTTTTTCACTGTCTTTGTAATTTTGAATGGTCATTAAATGAACTGTTGTAAGTAGAGAACTATCTGTATTGTGCTGCATCTCTTCCTTCCTCCAGGTCTGGTTTGTAGTATAAGAGAGCTCTTTCCCCTCTTATTTATCATCTTCATGAGGCTACTGAGTGAGGAGATATGTTGGTTTAGGTGAGGTATCAATGTGCTGATGACATCCTGCTTTATATTTCCATCCCAGGTTGCCTGAATGCTGCTATAGATGTCCAGTCCCAGTGCTAGAAGCCGTAGGGTCCTGGATGGTGCACAAGGGACTTCAGCAAAACCCAAGCAAGATTAAGTGGCCTTGAGTGCTTAGACCTTCTAGGATGGAGTGCTTAGACCTCTGGTCCTGGATGGAGTGGCACTGCCTCAGACAGACCATAGTGCAGTTTGGGGGTTTCCTTGGACTCATGGCACCTGATGGAAGAACAGGGGGTAGCTATGAGCCCTGCTGGCACAGTGGTTAGAATGTAGTATTGCAGGCTAACTCTGACCACAATCTGGAATTTGATCCTGACAAGCTCAAGGTTGACTCAGCCTTCCACCCTTCTGAGGTTGGTAGAATCAGGGCCCAGATTGTTGGGAGGCAATAGCCTGACATTGTAAACCACCCAGAAACTAATGTTAAGCACTATGGGGCAGTATATAAGTACATATGCTATTGCTATTTCTAAGAGGGCCTTTGCACATGTTCAGGTTGTACGTCATTTTCATCCATTCAGCACTTGCATCCATTCCTGGCCTGGAAGGCTCTGCTCACTATCACTCATGCCTTCATCACCTCCAGTTCAAACCACTGTCATGTCCTCTACAAAGGCCTACCCTAGAGGAGCATTCGAAAGCTTCAGGTGGTACATTAATATTGCTGCTTTGAGAACTGCACTGGATGCCACTGTATTTCTGGATACAATTCAAAGAGCTATCACCTTTAGAGCCCTTTCTGATTGGTTCAGTTACTTGAGGGACAGCTTTCTCCTAGTTATTTCAACCCATCTAATTTGGTCTGGCAGATTGGGCATATTATGGCTCCTATCAACCAAGAAATGTTGGCTAGTGGGGACCTGGAGAGGTGCCTTCTTGCTGTAGCCCCTGCTCTCTGGAATATTCTCCCTCCAGAGATTAGGATGGCCCTGACACTCCTGGCCTTTCAGAAAGCCTCAAAAACCTCGCTATGTACCCCTGGAGTCCCCAGAATATGTTTCCTGGTTAACTTGACAGTGAAAGATTATAGTAACTCTTGGCTGCCATTTGTGTTTAATATCTTTTTTGGATTGTGTTTTAACTGTTTTTATGATTGAGAATCTCTGGTATGAGATGGGTGTCTATGCAAATTGAACAAATAAATACTGTTTAGGGTGTGTGCATTCTTTAATTGATGGGTGCACTCTGGTGTTCTGATGGGTGCACTCTTTCTAAAACAGAAGAGCTGGAACTGATAGGTTCATCCCTATTTTTTTATTTTAGGTGCCTTATGTCATGGGATTTAAAGAATTTTAAAATACATTACATGTCTAAAAGCCTCAAATAAGCTTAAAACATCAATTTTATTGACATTGTCCTTTAAAAGCATAACATAATGTGCTGCCAAATGCTTGGACACCTATTATCTAACTTTTTTTCCATTCATTTTTTTCACTCACTGACATTTTCTAAATACTATTTTGGGCAACGATTGTGATCTTGAATCTGGCAGCAAAGTAAAGTCATTGCAGTTCTCAGTAGATAGCTCTTCTATGTTATAATGAAAGTTACAATAAAAGGCTAGAAAAAATGCCTTCTTTGAAGCTCTCCATGCTTCTACATATTTTTTTAACTTGGGACATGGGACTGACCCTGAATTTTCTCTTTTGAGTCTCTCTAATCATTCAGCATTTCAAGATTTAGAGTCTTAATTATGTTAGTAAATTGCCTTGTTCATACCATAACTCTTGCTATTGGTTTCTTACCATTGGACACAGAGACCTTACTGAGCTTTAAAGTATGAACATGTTTGCTTGTTCTTTGGGTTTATATGAATTTTTTCTGCACAATAATTTTGACATAGGTTGAAATGATAGAAAATGAGTGGTCCAAAGTCACCTGTTGAATTTCTAGTGATTTTCCTGGTCCTAACTGAAAACTTAACCATTTCATGAATTGGCTGTCAGAAGAAGATCAAGGTGTATGTTTCTGTGGGTAATTACCAAACCTCTTTTCTATGGCATGGTTTGGTCACAAACACATAGCAATACTAGACTGAGATTGTCTGTAATCAAAGGTGCTGTGTTATCCTGAGTGACACCAAATAGTATGGTCAGTGGATAACACAAATTTTGCTCCAAAGAGGGGTTGGTGAAAAAAATCAAGATATCAGCGATAACATGCAATTAATGCCCCCCGGTGTGTGTATGTGAGTGTGTGTGTGTGTGTGCATGCACGTGTGTGTTTGTGTACGCATGTTTGTATGTGTGTGTGTGTGTGTGTGTGAAAGAGAGACAGACAGAAAGAGACACA
>JAKJMR010017618.1:419105-445182 GCA_024449315.1 Daboia siamensis
ATGATGATGATGATGATGATGATGATGATGATGATGATGATGATGATGATGATGATGCACCTTGGGTGCAATCCCAAAACAGCTACCACTTTAATAGACTTTCCTTCCTTCCTTCCTTCCTTCCTTCCTTCCTTCCTTCCTTCCTTCCTTCCTTCCTTCCTTCCTTTTTTCTTTCCCTTCGAATTAGCATTAATTCCTGATGACTGCTTGACTCGCTGCAGTTTTCTCAGCAACATTTTACAGTCCTTCTTTTGAGGACTGAGAAAAAGTGACCAAGACCATTTTGGACCCAACAGAACCCCAGCCCTTCCTAGAATGCCATTGACCAACGCCCAGCATCAAAGGCTGGCTGGGATAATGGATCCTATATCTATTTTGCTTCTGTTACGGTTGAGCCATTTTTTAGTAAGACAGAAGTGGAATTCAGAAAATATGGCTTAGCATTTCCAAAGTCTGTAAGTGAGAAAGCCCAGCATTCCTATTATTTAAGAACATAACAGTATAAGAGCAATGGTAACTAGACCAAATTAATTATCTATGTAGTTCAGCATTCTGCCTCTCAAATAATCATCTAGATGCCTATGTAAATATAATAAAAGATAACAGAATAACAGAGTTGGAAAGGATCTTTGAGGTCTTCTAGTCCAACCCCCCACTCAGGCAGAAAGCCCTATACCATTTCAGACAAATGGTTGTCCAATCTCTTCTTTAAAACTTCCAGTGTTGGAGCATTCATAACTTCTGGAGGCAAGTCATTCCATTGATTAACTGTTCTCACTATGAGGAAATTTCTCCCTAGTTCTAGGTTGCTTCTCTCCTTGATTGGTTTCCATCCATTGCTTCTTTTCCTGCCTTCGGGCACTTTGGAGAACTGAGAATCAGGCACAGAACTGCACCCATTCTTTACATTCAGAGGTGTTGAGCATCTTAAGCTGCTAAAAGTATTTCTTAAAAGGGGAAAAGAGGAATTAGGCTACAGAATCTTGAAAATTTCATAAATGTCCTCTATTGATCTGGAAGTTCATTAGGGCAGGAATTTTTTGGTCCTTTTGCTCACTGCCTGTTGAAGATGTGAAGAGAATGCTACTCCCCTGATATAAAAAACTGAACTCTTGATCCAGCTCTATAATTTTTTGGAACCAACCCCCTCCCCCATATCTTTTCACAGGCTCTGAGAAATCTACTGTATCACAAAGCAAATGCACAGAAATAGTGGTAGGAGTTTTAAATCCTCTTCCTCTTTTTCAATCTTTATATAGTCAGACTGAATTATCTCATAGGACTAATAACTGTATACCAGTTCATCTATCTATCTATCTATCTATCTATCTATCTATCTATCTATCTATCTACCTACCTACCTACCTACCTACCTACTTACCTATCATCTATATGTATCTAATTTCCCTTCTTACCAAATGTCAGGGAAAACCGTGAGTAACCATGCTATTTCTATATACAGCAAATTCATTTATATTTGCATCGAAATAACTTTCAGCCATTATAAATCTCCAGACACAGGCTGGATACTTCCAGACCTAAATTACTGTAGAAAATTCAATTCCAACAAAGGAAAAAGGAAGTAATTTCCAGACTGCAACACTGTGAGTTTTCTCCGAACAGTTCTTCCTAGTTTAGCAATTAAGTTCTTTTAATTTTTTTTTTTTTTTAGAAAGAACCCAATGGGGAGAAAAGTGAACCTGATTATATTTGAAGTCTGTGATACATCCAGAGCAGCAAAGCATCTGAAATTAGAATCTAGTAAGTTCAGAGGGCTTTCTTCCCCCATACATCCATAAATTAAACTTTTAAGGAAAAGCATCTTTGATGCTAAATTCAGTCTTAAAATAAATTGCATGGTGAAATAGGAATAGCTGCAAGTAAACCTTTCAGATTACTTCAGCTCCTTCCACTCAAATATATTTTCCACAAACAAATTGTTTGGAGTAATATCTAATGTTCTGGACTGTGGAGAATCCAATCATAAGGGTGGAAACAGTACTTTTACTTTCTTTGGATCTTTGCAACATCTTTGAAAAAAGATACATTCATTTCTATTGTGTTTTTTATTTGCTATTCAAAAACATTATTCAGTATGCTGTTTTCATGCTGTATTTGTCTTGCACACTACTCAGGGAATCCATATTTTGTTTATTTACTTTAGAACTTATCCTCTCGCCATCATAAAAACAGATCCCAATTAATTTACCATTTAAACTGATCAAACAAAAAGTGTTTTTTCACTTTGCTCCTCGTCAGAGGAATATGCACTTTGGATTGTGGATTAGAATGAAATTCCTTGTAGTCTAGCAATGAATTAAAAGATAGGTCTTGAATATATATAGCAGGATTGTTTGCCCCATCTATTTGAAAGTCACTTGCTGGCTTATTTGTCAAATTTAAATGAAGCCTTCAAAATATTTGTAAATCTGAATCATCAAGGTTCCATTAATTTCTCATAGTTGTTGTTATTAGAGAAATCCTCCATGAGTTCCATCAGCTTATTACATTTTTTTTTATGAAACTGTGAATTACTTCAGCTAACAAAGTGAGAACAATGCATTTGACTTCAGTGATGCTTTATTTATTTCTTCACAAAATTCCAATCCTGTTAGTCATATTAAAAAAGTGATAGTCTTTGCGTAGGTATACGCTGATAATCAGATAAAACATCAATGCAATATAACACTTCAAATATTTAAAAAAAACTAATAAGATGCTAAAAAAACATACAGACACAATTATGGATGTGTCTAAAATTTAATGATATCCTCCAAAAGAGGAGAGAATATATAAACCGGTGTGTTGATGTGCTTGTAACTAAGATATGTTCAAAGGTCAGAAAGTTACCATTGCGAAAGGTTTGAACAAATAACTGATCTATATTTTTTCCTTTTTTTCTCCCCCCCCCTTTTCTTATCACATTTATTTATTTCTTTGGCTTCCTATTTTTTACTCATTATCTGTACTTTATATCACTTTGTCTATTCTGAAAAAGAATGGCATGATTGAGATTATACTGTAAGTATGCATTGATTTTATTGTTGAAAATCATTTATTCTTAGAGCTATTCAGTTGTTGCAGAAGATGCTCTTGAAAGTATAATTAACAAATGGATAAGTAGTCTGAGGGTTGGAAGAACATTTCAACCCACCCTAAACTTATGTGTTTGCCACTGAACCAACTGGCTCAAGATTTACTCAGTCTTCCATCCTTCTGAGGTCGGTAAAATGAGGACCCAGATTATTCAGAGTAATATGCTGGCTCTGGAAAACTGCTTAGAGTGGGCTGTAAAGCACTATGAAGTGGTATATAAGTGCTATGGCTAGTCCTAGTGCTATTTGTCTTTCATTGAAGCAAAATTGTAACATTGTGTTATGTCCCACACTCACACCGCTAAATGAACTCAACTAAATCTTTATTTTTGTTGTCTCAGTCCTCAGAAGTTAGTTTATTGAAGATTTTATTTCAATTATCATGAACATGCTTCACAAGAACTACCAAATTATAATACATTGACTTGACAAGATTTTATTTTTCATATTTTCCATCCAAATTTACAAGTAAACACAGCCCTGTGGATGTTTTTTTTTTTTTTCTCAAGCAAAATGATATATTAAATCCTACTTTCATAGCCAATGTTATTCAGGAAAATCCTTTTCTAGACCTTTGCCCAAACTGTTTTAAAGCTGAAATTTTGGAAGAGATTTTTGCCATTGTAGATCCTAGATCCCATTGTATTGTTTCTGAAGTTCTACAAACAATTTTCTAGCAGTCATGTGAATTGGACTAGGAATAATTGAAAGTCAATCAAGTTTTTTGTTCCTCCCCAATCTGGAAAGAATTGTTGTTTGACATTTTCTATCTTATTTCTATCATCTTTCTTTACTGGCTGACATAAACAGGAGCTTAGATTATTTACGACACTGTCAAAATGACAAAAGAAAATAAATGACTTAATAAAGACATCCTCCAATTGAACTTGGCTCTGGATGATTGAATTTATTTATTAATCAAATTTACATAGCTGCCCATCTCACTGGAGGTGACTCTGAGTAGCAAACATCACTCAGATAAAATCAACAAATAAAAACAGAAATTAAAAACAAAATCCACATATGAAGAAATATCACAGAGCTAGAAGTACAAACTACAGATAAGGGAGGAGAAAAATGGCCACCCCATCAATGGAGCCATTTGAGCAAGTCACTGGTTGCTTGATGTCTATGGAGATTCTCAATCATCCAGGTCATGGATGTCACAAATATGTTTTTGTTTTGTTTTTTCCAAAAGGCAACTGAACTTTCTTGGATTTTTTTTCTTTCAAAACATTTTGCTTCTCATCCAAGAAGCTTCTTCATTTCTAACTGACTAATGGGGAATGGGAGGATTTATATTCTTTTCAGTCACCTGGTTGTTAGCACCCTAAGGAGTGCTAAGCCTAACCCCTGAGAGTGGTAGCCACCAGATGACCACAAAGAATATATATCTTTCCATTCCCCACCAGTCAGTTAGAAATGTAGTAGCTTCTTGGATGAGAAGCAAAACATTTTCAAAGAAATAAACCCAAGAAAGTCCAGTTGTCTTTTAGAAAAAGCATCTTTGGGTCACTGGTTGCTTGGGAGTCTCAGGCCTGAGAACATGGCCAAGTCTTAAGGACTTTCTGGGATATCAAAAGAGATGGAGCTGATCTAATTTGGGGTGGGGGGGAGAGAATATTCCATAAGGTGGGTACTATGGCAAAAAAGACATGTCTCCTAGGACCCACCAAATGAAGGTCCCTAACCAATGGTACACACAACATACCTACTCGGCCAGATCTGATAGGATGGCTGATATAACCAAGGAGAGGCAGACCTTCAGGTAAACCAATGCCTTGCCATGAAGGACTTTAAACCTTGAATTAGATCTGAAAGCAAACTGGTGGCCAATGCAGCTTGCAGTGCAGAGTAACATGTCCTGCTCTAGGAATGCACATAACTTCTTTGCATTGCATTCTGTACCAGCTGGAACTGCCGAATGCTCTTCAAGGGCAGCCCACGTAGGAGCACATTATAGTAATCCAGTATGGAGTTGACCAGGCTATTAGTTACTATGAATGGACACCATTTTATAATGCCTTGGTAAGACCATACTTGGTATACCGTGTCCAGTTTTGGTCACCACAATGTAAAAAAAGATGTTGAGACTCTAGAAAGAGTACAGAGAAGAGCAACAAAGATGATTACGGAAATGGAGACTAAAACATATAAGGAACAGTTGCTGGAATTGGGTATGTCTAGTTTAATGAAGACAAGGACGAGAGGTGACATGATAGCAGTGTTCTCATATCTCAGGGTTTGCCACAAAGAAGAGGGAATCAAGCTATTCTCCAAAGCACCTGAGGGCAGGATAAGAAGCAATGGATGGAAACTAATCAAGGAGAGAAGCAACGTAGAACTGAGAAGAAATTACATGACAGTTGGAACAATTAATCAGTTGAACAACTTGCCTGCAGAAGTTCAGAATGCTTCAATACTGGAAGTTTTTAAGAAGAGACTGGACAACCATTTTTCTGAAATGCTACAGGGTTTCCTGCCTAAGCAGACAGTTGGACTAGAAGACCTCCAAGGTCCCTTCCAACTATTCTATTCTATTCTATTCTATTCTATTCTATTCTATTCTATTCTATTCTATTCTATTCTATAGTTTTCTTGACAAAAGTATGGAAGTAATTTGCAAATAGCTTCTTCTGAATTATTATTATTTTTATTTCTACTCTAGCATACAGCTCCTGGATATTCTCTTCCTTTCCCTTTCAGAAGTACTAACTGGATTTAATCTTCCTTCATTTCAGAATTCATACAAACTAGGTCAGATCCTCCTTTCTCGCCTTGTCTTTCTTGTACATGAGTAAAATCTTAGTAAAATTTAGCTTCTTTTTCAGACCAAGAAAATCCATTTGAGCTGTAGAGACAGAGAAAACTGTCAGGTTTGACCTTTTCTGCTTTTCCATTTTGGTTTGCTTCATTCTATTGCTCTGTCAGTTTGTGTTTGTTTGTTTGTTTTAACTCTAAAAATTCCTACACATTTTTCTTCACAGTTCTCCCAGTCAACATGCACCTTAGAATGTGTTTACTCACACTTTGTTTTGCATGAATTTTCATTTAATGTAGAGCACTTAATTTTGTTAACAGCTTTCCTGTGTAAGAATGTATATGAAATGTTAAAACATTGAAAGGTTCTGTTTAAATGAAAAGTTTTGATATTTAATGGTAATGAATTCTGAGAAAATTATGACCAATAAAAGTGGTCTGAATACTGAGGGGAAATTAAGCTTTAATAAGAATTGTGAAAACAGGACACAATGATTTAATAAGATGACTTTTATAAATACAATGGAAACAAGCTGATTTAAAACAGGTTATATGTTGATGTTATTATTATAAGCATAAATACTAAAAAATGTTTATATTCAACTTGGTATGTACTGAAAATATGAAGAATTATATTTCTTTAAAAGGTGAATATTACAGGAAGAAGAGAGGATCAAGAAATATATTACCAACATATTGATTAATTGTAGAAATTAATTATCATTGATTGTTTTAAATATCTGAACCCAGACAACATACTGTTCACAAACCACTAAAGACTGTTATTGTAAAAAATTATATATATAAATATATATATAATATTATATATATTAGCAATAAAAACTGTTTTAGTTTTTCTTATTCCATCCCAATGTTCGCTTAGTTTGTTAATTTTTATATGCCTGGGATTCACATTTGTAATCTTATCAAGGAATATATATATACTGAGCTTGTCGATCAGAAGGTCAGCAGTTTGGTGGATTGAATCCCGAGTGCCACGTAACAGAGTGAGCGCCTGTTACTCATCCAAGCTTCTGCCAACCTAGCAGTTTGAAAGCACGTAAAAATGCAAGTAGAAAAACAGGGACCATTATGGTGGGAAGGTAACAGCGTTCCGTGCTCCTTTGGCATCTAGTCATGCTGGCCACATGACCACGGAGACGTCCTCGGACAAGCGCTGGCTCTTCGGCTTTGTAACAGAGATGAGCACCGGCCCCTAGAGTTGGAAACGACTAGCACGTATGTGCGGGGGAACCTTTACCTTTTACTATACACACACACACACACACACACACACACACACACACAAAGAAGTTTCTGTGTACTCTTCTCTAATACTGAAGAGGGGGAGGTAATGGCTTCCCCATGTTAAAGGAAGAGGGGGCAGGGAAAACAGTATTTTTCAGTTGATTGGGACTGGTGGGAACAGAGACAATTGAGGATCCATCTTTCCCAACCTTATAAATGTAATGTTTCATTGCAAAACTATACCAGATAATCTAGAAAAGTGAAAATATTGAGAAGCAATATTTTGTGTGGATTCAGGATGTGTGAATTTGTTATATTTGCATTAAAGGAAAACCAAATATATTTCCCTCCTCCCTAAATATATATTGAATTACTACAGGTATGAGATCTATTTCAAACCACCTATTTTAAATCTCTTCATTATCCCCATCCAGCTTCAACCTCCTCTTCCTGTTCTGATTACAATGACAAGGTATTGAAACATTTTAGTTTGCAGATGGTTGCAAAGCCATAATGCATTATTCAGAAACAATCAAGGTGTGAATAAGATGTTAGTGAAATCATGTGGGTTAGGTAAGAAGGTTTGCAATTCTGAGCTATGTGTGCTCGCCTTCTGTTGTAGAAGCTTTTCACACTGTGTTTTCTATTTATGCTGATTATAATTATGCCACTAAGTGATTATGGTTATTATCTTAAGGTAACAACAGTCACACAGGAAACAAAACAAATCCACAACCTGCTCATGCAGCAAAACAACAATCCTTCATGAAATGTCTTTCTGCACAGAGGGAGAAGGCAAAGACAGAGCATTAGATGTGCAAAACTGGCACAATTTGGTGATAAGGCCAGTGGCAAATTTAGAGAACTTCACAAATCAAGTGAGACTGAACAAACCTTGCAGCAAGGACAATAACTCAGTGGTGGAATTCAGCTAGTTCATACCACTTCGGTAGAACCGGTAGCTAATTTTTTGTTAGCTGCATGCTTAGCCCCTACTTGTACTCACTGTACACATACGATTATGTATCGTCCAACCCATCCACCACAATCATTAAGTTCGCAGATGATACCACTGTAGTGGGTCTTATTACAGGTGAAGATGAAACAGCGTACAGTAGGGAGGTACAAAAACTATCCTTACGGTGTTTAGAGAACAACTTGCACCTGAACTTTGGCAAGACAAAGGAGATGGTGCTAGACTTCAGGAGGAAAAGAGAGGAACCTGCCCCACTTTACCTTGGGGGGGCTGTGTGGAGAGAGTCTCCTCCTTTAAATTCCTGGGAGTCTACCTCTGTGAACATCTTACCTGGAAAGTCAGTACAACCCAGGTGGCCAGAAAGGCCCAAAAGAGACTCTACTTCCTCAGGGTCTTGCGGAAGAACAGGGTAGAACAACAACCAATGACCTTCTTTTACTGGTCTACCATAGAAAGCATCCTCTCACACTGTATTGTGGTTTCCTATGCTGGCCTGACAGCCGCAGATAGGAAAATATTACAGAGGGTGGTGAGCACAGCACAAAACATCGTGGGCTGTCCCTTGACACTACTGGATGACATCGCCAGGGCTCGCTGCCTTGGAAGAGTGAGGAAAATTCTCAGGGATGACTGACACCCTGGTCAGTATCTCTAGATGCCATCGGGTAGGAGATACAGAAGTATAGCCAGCCGTACCAACAGGCTGAAGAACAGCTTCTATCCATGGGCTGTAAGGTCCTGAACAGGAAATAACTCTATGTATGATTGACTTGTGAGGTTGGTGTGTTGTGTAATTAGCTCACATGGTGTAACAAGATGGTGGGTTTGTTGTCACTGTGAGTTGGCGGGGCATGAAGGGAGGCTCAGCCTATCTCACTGTACACATGTTGTACTTTGATAATAAAGGTTCATTCATTTGCACAGGTTCCATGTGACTTTCAGGGTGTTACAGTGTGGAACAAGCTCAGGAAAGCCAAAAGGGTAAAAGTGTGAAAGTGCAGGAAGATTGGAGAAAGAGGGTCTGTGTGTGTGTGTGTGCATGTGTAAGCACAAGGAGGCCAGGGAAAGAGGGTATGGAGTGCATACTTGTAGGCAAGTGCACGGAGGCTAGAGAAAGAGGGTGTGGGATACATATACACATGAAAATATAGAAAGGCTGGGGTAAAATATGCACTGGGTCTGTGATGGAAAGCGGGGAGGTTGGGGAAAGAGGGCATGAGGAATATGCATTCATTTGAATATGTGAGTGCAGAGAGGCCAGAGAAAGAGGGTGCATGCATCCAGGCACAGGGAGGCCTAGAGAAGGAGGTTGCTGGTGTGTGTGTGTGTGTGTGTGTGTGTGTGCGTGTGTGTGTGTGCAAATGAGCACAGGGAAGCCCAGCGAAAGAGGATGCTAGTCAGTGCTTGTGTGCATGTGTGCAACTGCAGGAAGGCCCAGGGAAGGAGGGCATAGTGCAAGAAAACAAAAGCCAGTGTTGCGGGAGACAACCAAGCAACCTGTGACCTTTTCTGCTGGCTTCCCCATTGACTTTGTTTGTGGGAAGCCAGCCGAGAAATTCAGCCAAGGTTATTATACATGACTGTGGGATATTGTAATTGGTCATAGGCAGTGGTGGGATTCAAATATGTGAACAACCGGTTCTTTGTGTGGATGCCGCTTCTGGAAGTCCATTCTGGGCCTGGGCAAAAAAAAATAAATAGCTACTGGTTCTGCTGAAGTGGCACAAACCAGCTGAATCTCACCACTGCTCATAAGTGTGAGCTTGTTGCCAAGTGCCCAAATTGTGTTCACCTGACTGCAGAAATATTTCATTGGCTGGAGCTTTGAGTCATAGGTCCCTTCATTCAGTGCCGTTATAACTTTGAACAGTCACTCAACAAATGTTTATAACTTGAAGACTTACCTGTAAACATGTTTCTAATGCAATGAGATTAATAAACTTCTCCTTTCTAGATTAAACACTTCCCACTTTCCTTTCTTGTTACAGATCCACCACTATCAAAAGCCTAGTTTCAACCATAGGGGAATACTGCTGGAATAAAAGTTCAGTAAAGTTTAAAAAAATTTTAAAAAAAATAAGGGACACGGTGGCTCAATGGGTTAGGACACTGAGCTTGTCGATCAGAAGGTCAGCATTTTGGCGGGTCAAATCCTGAGTGCCGTGTAACAGAGTGAGCACCTGTTACTTGTCCCAGCTTCTGACAACCTAGCAGTTCGAAAGCATGTAAAAATGCAAGTAGAAAAATAGGGACCACTATGGTGGGAAGGTAACAGCATTCCATGTGCCTTTGGCGTCTAGTCATGCCGGCCACATGACCACGGAGATGTCTTCGGACAAGCGCTGGCTTTTTGGCTTTGAAATGGAGATGAGCACTGGCCCCTAGAGTCGGAAACGACTAGCATGCATGTGCAGGGGAACCTTTACCTTTTTACTAAAGTTAAAATAATGTTTCAAGAGCCTTTGATAAATTACCACCGTGAGCTTTGCATGAGTAGATAGTTCTGTCTCTTTTCTTGCTATCATTTGTCCCAAAGACTGGCCAAAGTGGGCTTCTGATTCCTTCCTGATGTATTACAAATATTTTTTGATGGGGCACATGATTGTGTTAGATACAGGAAAACAGAATATGTAACATGTATGCTTGTAGCCGTCAAAGCTATTTTTCCCTGCAAGGTGGAAAGTCTTGAACTATTAATAGCACCTTCTATTCAGAAAGAAGACTTTGACCTCTTAATAAATCTTAGATGTGTCTTAAACCAATCTGATAAAACCAAAGCTAAATAACTTAAAAAGAATTCCTGGGAACAAAGGGGAACCATGTGCCCTAGGTATTCCAGTCTTGCAAAGGTCATTATGGGCCACAGAATCTATCAGCCCCTTAAGGTTATATAACGGCAAGGACTTGTAGGAATTTATGGCCCATCAGCATGAAGTGCTAGAAATAGGAAGCAATTATCTGAAAATATGGAGTGAGAATGGGCAGAAAGGTGCCTTAAATGTTTTAAAAAGTAACTTCATCAAATCCTTTTATAACTAAGGGTTTCTATGTCCCAAAGTAAAAAAGAAACTACTCATTCAGAATGAAAGCAGTAAGCATTTCTCTGAATCTGAATTTGATTTGATGATATCCACAGATGTCCAGGTGGGAAAACAATAACATGACTATTATGACATCATAACAAGTATGTAAGTTTCATCCCTCCTCTGAACTAAATTACACAATCATATATGCAATGATGTTATTTTTTTTTTTTTGCCTGTTGTCATTTGGATATTGTTGTTATTTATCAGGCACCAATGATATCAGCATTTAATTAAATCCAATCTGTTTCCTTTTGTCTGGATCTCATTTTATTGCTTTTAACTAATTCATTTTGGACTCCAAAAAGAGAGATATGGATTTTTATATACCAAATAGGTATAACTGAAAGCAACAGCTGTGAGTAGATAGAGAACATTATCTCACTACTAGGAACATGTGTGGGTAGTAGAATATGTAAAATACTTTGCAGTCCATAGTTTACTTTCTTTGTGTGTGAGTGTGTGTGCTGTAATTTCCAACCAACTAGCTCAGCATGGCTGAAGAAAGAACAAAGGTGCAAAAGAGGCATTTTTCAGAAATATATATCACAATTAAAATATTAGTACTAAGCAGGCCTCACAAAGCCATACCTGACAGTTTGTGGTCAAGTTCAATTTAAGTTGGGCTGCTTGTGATTAGAGACTGGAATGCCAAAGATAGAAATATTAAAGAGAAAAATATAGCTTGATTGTATGCCTTAGAAACTTGAAATGAACCGATTCAGTGATTTCCTCATTGCTAACACTGTTTTGAAATAAAGTAGTGTCTGAATACATGGATTTCACTTAATGGAATAATAGGAGGTGGAGGAACTCAATTAAAGACATGGCTAGATGCTGACTATGGAATAAATCACAAACAGTTCGTGTGTAAGTTCCAGGAGGAGGAAGAGGAGGACAACCAGTTTCTAAAATGTGACCTAGAGCACATACCCAACATTTTCAAGGAAAACATCAGAAATCTTGCTGAAGTACTGAATCTCACCGATCAAGAACCAGAGAAACTCTGGGATGACGTAAATAATTTAAGGATGAATATGAAAAGAGACTGCCAAAGAAAGCAAACTGGATATCAGTTAAAAAGCATAGAAATTGCCAAGTAGAGAAGAAAACCCAAAGCCAAGAAAGACAAAAGTCTCAGGAAGGAACAACAATTTTAGAGCACTGCTAGAACACAGGTGTCAAACTCAATCACATCACGTGACGTATCATGATGTATTGCGACGTTATTTGCCTTTATGGAGCTGGGGTGGCCATGGCCTGTGCATGACAAATCTGGCCTGCAGGCTGCCAGTTTGACAGCCCTGTTCTAGAAAAAAAACAAGAACCAGTATTATTACAATATGTATAAAGACATTGAAAACAGAAAAAAGATATGGGAGTACATGGAAAGTCTTCCAAAAGAGCTCCAGAATCAGGCTATTCCAGCCTTGAATTTGTATGCTAAAGGACATCAAAGTAATTTATTCAAAAGATATCAAAGATAGATGGAGTTTACTGAAATACTATACATCAACATCTTTGAAGACATTTCCTACTTACAGTGAAAGAATCACAAGTACTCAGTGCTTTTTTGTCATAGAACAGACGGAACGGTGTTCCAGCATCTTTTTTTGAATGGAAGAACTGGTTCCTTCTAAGCTGCCACAGCTCCCCACAGCCCAATCTGGGCTCCGGAGGCCTGGAAAAGACCTCTGGAGCCCAGATCTATGGCTGCAGAACAGTTTTGCGGCCCCCTTGTGGCTCGAACCAGGCTCCAGAGTCCAGATCCATGGCTGTGAAGTGATTCTGTGGTCCCCATGTGGACCGATGCAGAGCCCAGATGGGGCTGCTGGGGGGCTGCAAAATTACTCTGCGGCCCTGGATCCAGACTCTGGAGGTTTGGAAAAGGCCACATAGGGGCTGCAAAATCTCTCTGCAGTCATGGATCTGGCTGGCAGAGGTCTTTTCCTGGCCTCTGGAGACCAGATTTGGCCGCAGGGGGCTGTGGACACAGTCCCTGGCCTCAGATTGGAGTGGCAGCAGGAACCATGGCAGAGAGGGGATAGACCTTTTCAAGGTGAGCCCCACATAGCAGGAAGGGAGAGGGAATCATGAGGTACCTTCGTGGATCAGGGAGGCCTTGGGGGCCTGTTCCATCAATAGGCCCTCCATGACCTACCCTACCCTGAGATACATAATGTTTACTTAATGAGCCGCATGCGTTTTAATGAGGAAGAGAGTGATCTCGCTAAAGGAACAAGATTCACTCTATGGGTTTTTGAGTTACGAGTGGAATGGGCAGGCTCCATTGCACTCGTAACTCAAGGACTACCTATAAAGCTCTGGCTTGGTGAAAGGAAGCTTCCCGGGGAAATCGGGGACATCAAAGGTCGACCTGGAAACACTTCCACAGCCCTGAAAGCAGACTTTCTTCTCTGCCTTTGTTCACATGGCTCTCCCCCTGTTGCCCCTGTCCTCACTCCCATGTTGGCCACCAGGGACCAGAACTGACTCCTGGAGCAAATCTCTTCAAGGGACCAGGCTTACTCACAAAGCAGCAGTGCCAGCACCACCTTGGTCACTCTGGCTCCGGAGGAAGCCTCTGTGTCATCAAAAGTGGAGGATGACAAGGTGGCAGAAGCCATGCCGGCTCCGAACAAGCACCCTCTCAAAGCCGCAGCAATGGCATCCGTCAGCTGATGCTGCTCATGTGATCTGCACCTCGGAAGCTCCCTAAAGCAGTTTCTTCTCCCCTCCAACTCCGTAAAGGGCTTTCGATTAGAGCCGGAGCTGTGTGAGAGTTCAGGCACTATTTTTTTTTAACAAAAAAAGCACTGCTAGTACTAGAAGATTAAGTTAGATCAGAACTCCAGTTTACAGGAACTGATGGATTACCCATAAAAATATGGCAAGAAATGGAAGGTTCTGACCAAGTTATGCCAACAAATCTACAAAGCACAGGGTCCAACAGACTGGAAGAGGTCAATATACATTCAAAAACCAAAAAACTAGTATGCAAAATGACTGTGCAAATTATCAAACAATATCATTAATTTCATATGTTAGCAAAATAATGTCCCAAAGGATCATTTCAAACTTATTTGTTCACATCAGTCATGTATATATGTATGTATGTATGTATGTATGTATGTATGTATGTATGTATATGTATATGTATATGTATATGTATATGTATATGTATATTTGTGTGTATATATATATTCTCTTGAAAAAGCACCTTTGGGACAACCCTGACCTGGATGACTGAGAATTTCGATAGACATTTAGAAAAACAATGCTTAGAATCAAGAAATATATATTATAGCCCTATATGGAGAAAAAACTGCCAGATGCTCAAGATTAGCTTTACAAAGGGCCAAGGAACATGAGACATGATTGCTGATTCATGCTGGTTATTTGAGAAAGCTAAAGAACATAGACACAAACACACAAACACACACACACACACACACAAATCAAGTCAATATGTGCTTCCTTAATTATACAAATGCTTCTGCTTGTGTCAATTGATTCAAGCTGTGGAATATTCTTAGAAATAGGGGAATTCCAGAGTATTTCATTGTCCTCATCCAACTTCATGTACTTTGAAGTAGAATAGCAAGATTATTGGCACTTTTGAACTTTGGTGTTGGAGAAGACTCCTGGGAATATGATAAATAACCAAGAAAATAAACAACTGGATCATCAAAGACAACCCAAGAGTTTTCCTCAAATTATCACGCTCAAAGTGTTGTACTACAGAGTAAGCTCTCTAAGGCTGTGATCCTTTGAAAGATTGAAGGAAAGACAAAGAAGGAAGATCAGCAGCAAGGTAGACAAAGTTACAGTGGTGGTGTTGGGAAACACCCAGTTCGGTATTGGGGAGGCTTTAAGCACAAAATTAGCAGAGTCCTTGTGCAACTACAAGAGATCCAGAACTGAGCTCGCAACCCACCCCTAGCCTTGAGCTCCATAGGGTTTTAATTATCTGTTCCCAAGTGAAAGCTGGCAATCTACATATGTGAGTTTGGTTGTTTGTGCCTGACACTTGATGGCTACACTGTTGGAAAATCTAAAGGACTGGATTAGGGACAGATTATGATGAATGAAATCTGCCTGTGTGGTCACTAAGGGTTAAGATCAACTTGATGGCACATAATCAGTGTTCCAAAATAATGTAAGCTTTTGTTTTAATTACTGAATATCTGAATGACCATCTGAATGGAAACAGGTAACTGAACCTTTTAATTTAAGGATCACCAGATAGTCTGAAAGACTCAAGGATCTCTCTTCTAAAAGGATATCTAACTGCCCTTTGGAGTTGCTTCTTTAAAGGGCAGGCATACAAATAATTTAAATGCTCTTTGGTAATCAGTGAGAGGCATAGCTAGTAATTAATATGCAATTTAAAATTTAGAGGGAGGATCAATAAATCAATCGATCAATACATGAATGCATTGATGCATGACTGCATGGACAGATGATTAGTTGGTCTGTTTAAGCTGACAGGCGGATAATTACATCATAATCCATAAGGATTCATTTACAAATCATTTGGCCTTAGATTAGTTTAATCAGGCTCCAAGACTACAGTAAACTCTTTTTTGGAATTCATTATGAACTCCAAGGGATATGTCAGAAACATAAGCATCTACTGCTTTGAATCTGCTGAATCTTTTGATTATAATTAAACTTTTATTATTACTATTAACCCCCACACACACATCCACATACCCAGGAAAATGCCCTGAAGAGCTGCTGTTGCTTCCCATAAAAAGAGCCTATCTTCTTTAGCATAAGTCCTGCAAGATATTTAAAATTATAATTCCCAAGCTGTCCTAAACATGCATTGGGTTAACTAAACTAAACTGTAGTTAATTTGTAGAGATCTGACAAAAGGCTTAAAAAGTATTGGAGAAATTATTGGCTCCATGGATCCAAACCAGCCCAAACTCTCTAAAATAGCAACTCTGAATCCTCAAAATTGAATTAAAGCCAGATTCCATTAACCACCAGGTTGTTAACTTAACAACTGCAATGATTCACTTAACAACTGTGGCAAGAAAAGTGATAAAATGGGGCAAAATTCTCTTAAAATTGTCTTGTTGAGCAATGGAAATTTGGGACTCAATTATAGTTGCAAGTTGAGGACTATTATAATAGTAATGTTGGACTACAACCAAGATCTCCAGGTTCACATCTACCTTCAACCTTGGAAGTTCACTAGGTGACCTCAAATTAGTCATTCTGGGATATTTGCTTTTGAGGAAATGAGAAATAGGGATGCTAGAAATCCAACCAATATATTGCCCCAAAGATGCTTTTTCAAAAGGCAACTGGACTTTCTTTGTTTTTGCTTGAAGAGGTTTTATTTCTCATCCAAGAAGTTTCTTCAGTTTTGAATGAATAGGTGGAGAATGGAAGGTTTCACAAATACATGGCACAACATGGGAGAAAAAAAAAAACCATCAGGATAAATTTCAGCAATCCATCTGCTGAAGACAAAGGTCACTCTTTTCAAGACAGCAAAGTCCACATTCTGGACAGACAGGACCACTGGTTTGAAAGAGAGTTCAAAGAGGCCATCTACATTAAGCCTGAATAGCCCTGTCTCAACAGAGGGGGCGGGATATGACACCGCCTATATCCTGTTTACAATACAGTCCTTTCAATACACCAGTTCTAAGAAGGTTCCACTCCCATTTGTACTATTCAAGTGACCCTGGGGGACAAATAAACCTCCATGGCCTCAACAACTCTCAGAGAGAATGCTAAAAACCAGATGACTGCAAGGAATACAAATCCTTCCCTTATCCACCATTCAGTCAGAACTGAAGAAGCTTCTTGGATGAGAAGTAAAATGTCTTCAAGGAGAAACAAAGAAAGTCCTGTTGCCCTTTGAAAAAGCACCTTTGGGACCACCACGTCCTGGATGGTTAAGAATCTCCATATACATCTAACCAATACATTCAGAACATAAAACGTTCTGAGCAAAAGCAAGCATTAAGTGTATTTCCTCCAGCTCAATATTGTTTAGAGCCAGGAGAGTGGAAATTGTGGTGGAAAATCCTACAAATGTTTTTGTTTTCTTCTGGTCTAAAAAGAGGAAAGGGACAAGAGAACCATTCTGAATTTTTATTTCTTATTTGGGCTTTAAACAGCATTGCCCCATAGAGAATTTCAGCCTAGGACCTTCACAGTCAAGGGAAAAATATTGCAGAGCCGATACTGTAAATTCACAGCGGGGAAAGATTTTCCCCAGAGGCGAAGCCTAAGTCAGGTGCAGAATGTCAACTTTTATTCACTGGTTATCAATTAGTGAGAGGGCATTTGCTCCTCTCCAGCTCAGTGGAGTAGAAAATGAGTGGTCAGGAATTGTTTGAACTCTTTGTGGTAGATTTTTGGTTTCTTTTTTTTTTCCCCTGCACTGTTGAGTAGTGAGCAATCTAAATCTTAGCTTTTTTAAACTTTTCTTTCTGCTCTGGGCCTAATGAATCAAGAGTGAGGGAGCAAAGGGTGGGAAACAAAGAATGGTGATGTGACCACCATTCCCAGGTGCCTTTCAAAAAGGTGAGTTGATTTTAAGCTCCATTAGTTGGCAAAACAGGACCGGATCAGTGGGTGATAAAGTCTAACTTATAACCATTCTTTACATTTTGTAGCCTGGATGTAGCCCATGAAAATGAAATTGTGATGCTATGGGAAGGTGCAAATGTTAGAGGGGAAATAAAGGTGATGTCTATGGGGTGATATGATTGCCATGTTCCAATTTCTCAGGGGCTGCCACAAAGAAGAGGGGGTTAACCTATTCTCCAAAGCACCTGAAGGCAGGACAAGAAGCAATGGATGGAAAGTAATCAAGGAGAGAAACAACCTGGAACTAAGGAAAAACTTCCCGAAAATTAGAACAATTAGTTTAATGGCTTGCCTCCAGAAGTTGTGGTGCTCCAACACTGGAAGTTTTTAAGAAGAGATTGGACCACCACTTGTTTGAAATGGCATAAGGTTTCCTGCTTGAGCAGGGAGTTGGATTAGAAGTTCTCCAAGGTCCCTTCCAACTCTGTTATTTGGTTATTCCTTTATTCCCTTCTACTTATTGACAGTTCTGTGAATAAGCGTCACTATTCCTTCTTTCCTCTCCCTTTGAAGTCCATTGAAAATACAAACACTTCATTTTCTATCAGCTGAATGTCTTCATGAACTATAGTTCACATACATCAAAAGGTTTCAGACTACCTCAGAAGGTAGTGTTTTTCTTGTGAGTTGAGCTAGAGATAACCTGGATCATGTCCATGGTTCTCCTGAGAATGCCATGGTCCGTCAAGAGAACATACAAATGGATTATTGAATAAATCAACCCAGAGTTCTGAATTGGGGCATAAATGACCAACTTGTCCTAGTTAGGACACATTTATGCAAAGACCCAGTCTCTGGAGAAGAATAGAATAGAATAGAATAGAATAGAATAGAATAGAATAGAATAGAATAGAATAGAATAGTTCAATGAGATCTGCACTCATACTTGTCATTCTAGACATGGTTTGGTTTTGATAGATTGTGTATGTGTGTATGTGTGTGTGTTTGGATGTGTGTACTGTATGTGTACGCATGGAATCTCAATTTTTCTTAAAAATTGCTAAAATTTAGTGATGTTTTGATTATTTTCACCAGAAATCTCATGATCCTTAGCATTAGAATATTGAAATCACATGAGTCTCAAGGATGATATTACAGAATGTAATCTGCAGAATGTTTCTTTGGGTCAATTTCTTCTCTGTGCTATAACATAAAAAAATAATAATAAAACAGACACAGCAGGACCTGTTGCTACTTAGACAACTAAATTATTTTCCTGGAGTTTCATTCTTTTTCTTTCTTTATTTGCAATACTACTGTGGTGTGTTCCTACCCATGTTAGCTTGTTTGCCTTTCATGAGGAGGTAGCATGAAGTCAGGCAGTTTGAGAATCCAAGATGATGAAAATGCATCTCTTCTTTTATTCTGACAATCAATAGCAGTTTATGAAGTTTACACAAACTCTCTATTAAATTATTTTGCTTTCAACTCCTACTGAGTACATTTTATCTATTCTGTTGCTTTTTCAATGGACTTAGGTCATTGGTCAACTTACAATGGATGGAATAATCAGGGAAAGGCTTCACTCATTGTAGTTTAATGACTACCTCTGAGTATGACTTTTTAATTAAGAAATGGAAGCATGCATTATGGAGGTGGAGAAATGAGAAAAATCACACAAAACATAGTGGTATATTTTGATAGACTCTGTCAAATCAGACCCACCAGGCAAGACAGATGCAATAGGCAATTACCATCTGATTGCAGGATAATTGCTGTACATTTGCTTTAAACGGTCACAGTGGGATTATATTTATTGAGTGCCACTGCACTTACTAAGCCTCAGGCATTCTGTTTCTTTTAATTTCACTTTGTTCATCACATAAGCATCCTGCCCTGGGGCCACACTGTCTTTTGGGGCATTCTGCATCACATATATGTGACATATGGGAGTATATGTATATACATACTGTAGATACACAGATAATAATCTAAGACTCATTTTCAAATCCATCCCCCAAAAGATTTCCGTTACCAGCTTTCTGAAATACTATAGGGCAGGGGTAGGCAACCTTGGCTATTTTATGACTCGTAGACTTCAACTCCCAGAATTCCTGAGCCAGCATGGCTCAGCTTGGAAACCTCTCCCTTTCCCCTCAGCATGGCTGGCTGAAGAATTCTGGGAGTTGAAGTCCACGAGTAATAAAAGAGCCAAGGTTGCCTACCCCTGCTGTAGGGAAATCATTTACCTAAGGAGAAAAGTTCTCACCACTGGAATCACCTGCACAAAAAGTGCCTGTGCTTTAATCCTCTCAGAGATCAGGAGAGAAATATTTAGATGCAAAATGTGTGTTGCAGATTATTGTGTGTCAGGCTAAGACTGGGTAATGAACAGAGGAGGATAAAATGGGAGACAGAGTACAGCCTGGTCTCAGGGAAGGCAATCTTTCTGGTTTGCATTGATACCATGTTCCTTGTGTTCTGATCCAAGGTTATCAGAGCTTTAGTGGCTGTGGTTTCTAACTATTGCTACTGAATGAGCTGTTAGTCCGCAATCAGGTCTCTCTTATCCATGAATGAAAAAGTTGATTGTGATCTCACTGATGGAATCTGGCTGGCTATGAAGGTAGGGAGGTCCACTCTTGAAGACATTCTTGATTAGATTTTGCATATGGCATCAGCCAAAGACCAGGATAGGGTTATAGCTGTTATTGAAACACTGGTGGCTTCCAGAGGCATTGATCCACAGGTAAACAGTTGTGAGGTTTTGTTTGTAAAAGTGGACTATATGGCTCAAAGAGAATTGTTGTTAATACACCCATTTTCTTGCTGCCTAGCAAGCTTCCCATCTGAGCTGTTTCGGCCTGCAGCTCAGTGGGCAGTAGCGTTCCCCAGGTTTATGGAACTGGGCAACGTTAATCTTCCTTCCTTGAAAGAGATGGCTTGGGAGATCCTGGCCACCATGGCAACCACAGACTTGATCCAAGTTATCTATGGCCAACTCACAGAAAAAGTAAAAATGGTTAAAAAATATAGAGCACCGGTGACTGGAGTTCGGGGATATTACTATCAGTTCCATGTCAGAACTAGTCTGAGATAACTCCAGGAATGATTAGATTCAGAATGGTCAGATTATTTCAGGTTGACTTTAGAGTGGCTGTACCCAGTGGTGGGATTCAAATATGTGAACAACTGGTTCTCTGTGTGGATGCTGCTTCCAGAAGTCCATTCTGGGCTTGGGCAACAAAAAATTAGCGTGCGCATGCGTACACACACACACACACACACACACACACACACACATGTCAGAATCCATTTATATCCCATTCATAAAACTCTATCTGTATGTTCTAAAATATTACATCGCTCAATGGATTCTGCCATTCCCAAGGAAGAGAAGAAAAGATGTTAATTGGCCGTCCTTATCCATTTGTCACAAGGGTGTTTATTTCAGCCTGCCTGGAGACCATCATTAGACCAGGGGAAGAACCTTTGAACTGAGAAGAACAAAGAAAGCGGGAGGGGGGGAGAGATCTGGTTTGTATCTCCGATTAGAATCTGAAAGGGAGGAAGTAAATGTCTTAAAGGCATGGAAGATTTCTTCTTCCATGGAAGGGTTTGACACCTGAACTTTTTTAATTTATCCGATACTGACCAAATGGACTGAAGGGAGAGGTTTTCACTCGGGGACAATTTAAAAGTACCAATCTGTAACACAGTTTCAGATCCTGTCTTGTATTTCCACTAACAATCATGTTTTAGTAAAAGCTCCTTCTTGGACAAATTCTGGCTAACTGCCGATGTCATCAGAGTAAAATGCTGGAGTTCCGGGAGCTTGCTTATAAGGCCAGTTGTTTTTGTGCCCTGCTCATTGAGCGGGTTACCAGTCTACCTTGACTGTATTGTTTCTAGCTATCCCGCATCAGTCTGTGTATTTCTAGGTTCAGGGATTATACACACGGAGAGAGAGAGAGAGAGAGAGGAGGGGGGGTAGATAGATAGATAGATAGATAGATAGATAGATAGATAGATAGATAGATAGATAGATAGATAGATAGATAGATAGATAGATAGATAGATAGATAACTTCATGTCCAGCAAATCTGTAAAATAAATATATATACTACTCTGTAATAGAGTGGTGTAGCTAAGCACTGTTCATCCTCCTAACAGATAATCTCCCAGAAGGTAAGCTATACCTGGACAGGGACAAGCTCAGTCTGAGAAATTGGTAGGGAGCAAAATAAAGTTTTCAGAGAGGGAGTTTCTGTCAAGGGAGAACAAAAAAAGGAAAAATGGACTGTGAGTTGGCAGGGAGGGAGTTTTTTTAAGAGTTTTGGAGAGGAAGAAGATGACTAGTGAACCAAAATGGAGTTTAACAGCTTTGGCTATTAAAGATTACCTGGTTCTAGACTAAACTCCCAAAACCAACATGATGTTAGCCTAAAAGGGTGTCAGCTAATTGACCTGAGGAGGGGGAGACCCCCATATATATCATAGAATCATATGGCTGGAAGGGACTTTGGAGATCTTTGAATCCAACCCCTGCCCAAGCCAGGTGATCTTATTCCATCCTGGACAAATAGTTACCCAATGTATCAAAACTTCCAGCAATGGAGCACCACAACTCCAGGAGGCAAGCTGTTCCATTGGTTAATTGCTCTCACTGTCAGAAAATTTCTCCTTAGTTGAATCTCCCTCTGATGAGCCTCCACCCATTGCTTCCTATCCTGCCCTCAGGTGCTATGAAAAATAAATCAATGGCATTTTCTCTGTGACAGCTCTTCAAGTATTAGAAGACTGCTGTCATATCTCTCCTGAATCTTCTCTCCATTAGGTTAAACATATCTAGTTCATCGTATGATTTAGCCTCCCAACCCCTTATCATCGTTGCTCTTTTGTGCACTCTTTCTAGGTCCTCAACATCTTTTTCTGTATTGTCATGACCAGAAGCATATGTAGTACTGCCATGTGGTCTCATCAGTACAGATGATACTATTATTCTCATGATCTTGATACTATCCCTCTGTTGATGCATCCTAGGATTGCATTGGAGTTTTTGTCAGCTGCAGCACATTGTTGGCTCATACTCAAGTGGTGGTTAAGCCAGAAGTTTAGAAATTGATCCTGAAAATGCAGACCCTCGTTAAGTTCTCATAACATTCAAGACTAAATCAGAACTGAATACTTTGAGTATTTTTAATATTTATTAAATTATTATAATAAACGTTAGGTGGACTTGGGTCTGTAAAGATTGGAATGTATCTCTTGAGGGTAGCCCTCTTCTTTTATAATATATAACATTCACTAATGAACTTTTTAATGAAAATAAAAGCAACACATTTCCAAAGAAATAAGAAAAATAATAGAATGGTAAATATTTTCAGACAGAAATAGAAAAAAAAGAAAAGAAATACAACAGAAAAATAAAACATAAAGGAGTGGTTTCTAATCTTCTGAATAACAGAATTGGAAGGGACCTTGGAAGTTTTCTAGTCCAATTCTCTGCTCAAGCAGGAGACCCTGTAACATTTCAGACAAGTGGCTGTCCAGTCTCTACTTAAAAGCTTCCAGTGATGCAGCACCCACAATTTCTGAAGACCAGACATTCCACTGATTAATTGTTCTCACTGATAGGAAATTTCTCCTTAGTTCTAGGTTGGTTCTCTGATTGATTAGTTTCCATCCATTGCTTCTTGTCCTGCCTTCAGGTACTTAGGAGAATAGGTTGGTCCTCTCTTCTTTGTGTCAAACCCTGAGATATTGGAACACTGCTATCATGTAACCCCTCGTCCTTCTCTTATTTAAAATAATAATAATAATAATAATAATAATAATAATAATAATAATAATAATAATAATAATAATAATAATAATAAGAAGAAGAAGAAGAAGAAGAAGAAGAAGAAGAAGAAGAAGAAGAAGAAGAAGAAGAAGAAGAAGAAGAAGAAGAAGAAGAAGTTGTTGTTGGAAGGGACCTTGGAGGTCATCTAGTCCAACCCCCTGCTCAGGCAGGAAACCCTATACCATTTCAGGCAAATTGCTGTCCAGTCTCTTTTTAAAAACTTCCAGTGCTGGAGCATTCACAGCTTCTGGAGGCAGGTTGTTCCTGACAGTTAATTGATCTAACTGTCAGGAAGTTTCTCCTTAGTTCTAGGTTGTTTCTCTCCTTGATTAGTTTTCATCCATTGCTTCTTGTCCTGCTTTCAGGTGCTTTGGAGAATAGCTTGACTCCCTCTTCTTTGTGGTAGCCCCTGAGATATTGGAAGACTGCTATCATGTCACCCCTCACCCTTCTCATCGTTAAACTACACATACCCAGTTCCAGCAACTGTTCCCTATATGTTTTAGCCTCCAGTCCCCCAATCATCTTTGTTGCTCTTCTCTGTACCCTTTCTAGAGTCTCAACTTCTTTTTTACATCGTGGTGACCAAAACTGGATGCAGTATTCCAGGTGTGGCCTTACCAAAGCATTGTAAAGTGGTATTAGTACTTCACTTGATTTTGATTCTATCCCTCTGTTAATGCAGCCTAGCACTGTGTTGGCTTTTTTGGCAGCTGCAGCACACTGCTGGCTCATATTGAAGTGATTGTCTACTTGGACTCTGAGATCCCTCTCACTGTTACTACTATTGAGCAAGTTACCACCTATACCAGGGGTGTCAAACTCAATTTCATTGAGGGCCGCATCAGCATTGCGGTTGCCCTCAGGGGGCCAGGTGGATATGGCCTACTGGGTGGGCGTGGCCTACTGGGTGGGCGTGGCTAGAGTGCGTATGGCCTACTGGGTGGGCATGGCAGCTCTACATCGTTGGCATCAGGGTGCCTATGGGGGCCTGGGCAGGAGTGGGACAGATCTGAGGCTCTCTGGGCCAAGGCCAAGGCAGTGGGGGCCGTTCCCTCACTGTTTCCATGATGGCTTCGCGGGCCACATGAAACCACTTCGTGGGCCGGATCTGGCCCCCGGGCCTTGTGTTTGACATGTCTGACCTATACTATACCTGTGCATTTGATTTTTCCTGCCTAAATGTAGAACCGTACTTTTTTCACCATTGAATGTCATTTTGTTAGATAGCGCCCAGTATTCAAGTCTGTCCAGATCCTCCTGTATCTTAAGCCTATCTTCTGGAGTATTGGCTATTCCTGCCAGCTTGGTGTTGTCTACAAATTTGATGAGTTCCCCATCTATCCCCTCATCCAAATCATTGATGAAGATATTGAAGAGCACTGGGCCCAGAACAGAGCCCTGGGGCACCCCACTACACACTTCCTTCCATGTAGATGCAGTTCCATTGAGAACCACACGCTGAGTACAGCCTGTCAGCCAGCTACGAATCCATCAGGTGGTAATGCTATCTAACCCACATTTTTCTATCTTATCAAGTAGTAGGTTGTGATCTACTTTATCAAATGCCTTACTGAAGTCCAAGTAAATTATATCTAAAGCATTCCTCTGGTCCACTAATTTTGTCACTTAATTAAAGAATGTAATAAGATTTGTCTGGCATGATCTGTTTTTGACAAACCCATGTTGACTTTTAGTGATGACATTGTTTGCATCAATGTGTTCGCTGATTTGTTGTTTGATTATCTTTTCCAGAATCTTCCCAGGTATTGAGGTCAGGCTGATAGGTCTGTAGTTTCCTGGATGTACTTTTTTCCCTTTTTTGAAGATGGGAACTACATCAGCTCTCTTCCAGTCCTCTGGTAGTTCCCCAGTGCTCCAGGATCTTTGAAAAATATAGTTCAGTGGTTCTGAGATCATGTCTGCCAGTTCCTTGAGAATCTTGGGGTGTAATCCATCTGGTCCTGGTGATCTGAACTCGTCTAGGCTGGACAGGTGCTCACTTACCATTTTTTTGCCTATCTTAACTTGCATTTGTATTCTGTTTTGGTTTTGGTAGGTTGGACTGTTTTTTCCCTTTGTGTAAAGACAGATGCAAAAAATGAGTTAAATAGTTCTGCTTTCTCCCTGTTGCTTGTCGTCTTCTTGTCACTTTCCCCCACTAATGGACCAATCATTTCCTTAACTTTTTTCTTGTTTTTTATGTTGAAAGAAGCATTTTTTGTTATTTTTGAGTTTGGTCACAAGCCTTAGTTCATTCTGAGCCTTAGTTTTCCTCACTTCATCTTTGCAGGCATGGGCTATTTGCTGATATTCTGACTTAGTTATGTGCCCCTCTTTCCAATTCTTATACTTGTCCTTTTTATCTTTCAATTTATCAGAGAATTCTTTATGCAGCTATGCTGGTTTCTTTTGAGAACTGTTATTTTTCTTCTTGGTTGGTATTGTACTAGACTGGGCCTTTGTTATCTCACTTTTCAAAATTTCCCAAGCTTCTTGAGCTGTTTTCCCC